>JADRCD010238160.1:29275-39825 GCA_019843815.1 Montemys delectorum
AGATAGATAGATAGATAGATAGATAGATAGATAGATAGATAGATAGACCTAGACTACATGCACTTTCTCATTTCTGGTCCTATGTGTTCTGTAAAATAAGCTGTAGGTCAGAAGTGGGCATACTTTGATATTGTAAGGGAAGGGAAGGACTCTGATGTGGATGAGTTGCACCTTGACTGACACTTCAGAACACAGGTACCCAGGACATGCTAGGGAGAGGTGAGTATGTAGCCAGTTCTCCGTGGGGCCAACGAGGCTTTACCTTTGTAAGTCATTGTCTTCTGCAGTCTGGTAACAGGCACTGTCTACCACTGGGAATGCTGATCATCCACACCACCAGTATTATATTGTCTCTCTACTGTGCTGTGTATAGTTTATAGGGTTTCCACCACAACATGTCAAAGTCGAGTGCTGAAGCTGAGTATGCCAGAACATCATTTAGAGACAAGAGGCAATAGCTTACTAGTTGCCACACTAGTCTTATTACTCATCACCCATCTAAAACCACAATGTTTAGGGATGGCAGCTCACAGAATGGCTTTCTCAGCTGTGCAAATGTTGTTGAATTAATGAAGAGAAACACTTGCAATTGAAGGAGGGGGAAATTGTTGGAAAATGACATTTTTTTCTGCCCCTTTCATCTTCCCAATTCAGAATATAAGAAAAGAGCAAACCCAGGGAGCACCCTCCCTCTCCTCTGGCACCTTGGTTCTGTCTCCTTGAGAAGGTCAGTTAACCTTGAGGAATGCAGTGGCATTGCATGACAAATGGAAGCAACATTGACTTTATAACATTACCATGAAGATTAACAAGATGGCACGTGCAGAACAGCCTATACCACACAAGCCTACAAGTGCTCTCTGTTGAATGTTGAAACTGTGAATATTCAGATCCTTCACCCATCACGGCATCCAGCTGAACTTCCAAGTTCTGGGTGTTATCACTAACATTCATTAGGAATTTTTTTTTTCATGCTAAGCACCTTTCTAAGTTGTATGCACATTAACTCACCTAATGCTTACAACAATTTGTGAGTCTGAGAGATACTGTAATTTTTCTAGCTTCACTGAAGAGGAAATCAAGCTTCAGGAAGTTATGCAACCAACCAACCAACCTTGAGTTACATAGGTGTACCGTGATCTAGGATTTGAATCTAGGTAGTCTGGCTTCAGAGCCAGGGTTAGCTACAGTTACTGCAGTTAGCTAATAAGACCACTAATCACCTTGTTTTTAGTAAGGACAGCTCGGTAAGTTCCATGAGTATTTATAGCACTGTCTCCCGGGATTACTAACGGGTGTCCTACCCAATTCAGACTAAACTCCAAAGGAGACCCATTGATTTGGAAAAAACCACATCTAAGTGAATTGAACACTCCAAGAATGAAGTGAAAGGCATCCTCTTTCACAAGGATATGGATGAAGCTTAAATTCAGCCAATCTAATTATAAACTGTTATTCTCCTATTATAAAAATACCCTGTAATTGGATACAAGAAAATCTTTCATAAACGCTTCTCCCTCAGGCAGGGTTTAATACTGGTCCCAGCTCAATTAAATATAAGCAAAACTATGCCTTAAAAAAAGCAGTTATATTTAAAATGAAGATGGACAGGAAACACTTCCCAGAACTAAGGCAGTTATCTTTGGATAGCAGTAGAATAGAGGACTTTATTTTCCTTTTAGAATTCTCTTCTTTCAATTTTTCTCAGTGTGAAGGTATTACTGTAAAAAGAACACTTTTATCCTTGGTCTGGGTATGTATTAGTAGCTAAGTACAGAGAGCTAGCCTATAATAAAAGAGGACCTGTCTTCAAAATTTAGTGCTCGAATAAAACATAGCTGATAAAAATAGTGTTTATTTCTTATATAGAAGTAGAAATTTCTATAAAAGAGACTTTACATAAGTTTAAAAACCAAATCATGCATAATTACTCCATTGCATATTCAAATTTCTTACTAATGATAAAGCATACCTATAAAATGCAGCCATTTGTTCATATTTTTCACTGTTTCACCTTTTATTTATTGGAATATTATGAAAAGTCTTTTTCCAGAAAAAAAGTACATGCTTATTATACCTCGTAATACATTTGGCTGTATTAGCATGTTAAAGTTCCTGATAGTTTGTTATAACTGTTAATACAGCTTCAGATTCAAATACCTGTTGAACCATGCATTTGATCAGCTCCACAGAATAAGTTTACAGTTGGACATTACAGGGCTCAGGGTGTGTGGTCTTCAGCCCTCTAGTATGTATTAACTAATTGTTTCCAAGATTATTTCTTCACCAGTGAAATCTCAGAATGCCTGTTTCCTCAGAGATACACATTTTCTTTCTCATCTTTGTCGAAATGATAAGCTGAACAAGTCTAGGCTTTACTTTGTCTTTGGAATGCCCTCTGTTGAGTAATGGCTTTGGTTTTAGTTTTGTGTTTGTTGAAATGTCTGTTCTGTCCTCTGGTGATTTTATCTAATGAATTGTCTTCCTATTAACTTGTTAGGACTATTTATCTTTAAAACCACTTTTACTATGCTGAACGGCTTTGTTACTCACTGCTGAGCTAATCTGATACCTGTTTATTCTTTATGTGACATTTTAAGGCCATGGGAACATGCAACGGCAAAGGCATCCTGCACTGTACTATGTGGCTAAAGAGGAAGATGTGTACTGTGAGATGCAGTATGAGAACCAGCTCTGGTGTACTGCGCAGAAGTTTCTCTCAAGCATAGTTTATTGTAGTATGTTTCAATGATGGGCATTAAGCTCAGCTTTTGTGACTGCTAAGTACTCACTACATCCACTGAGTTAGCTCCCCTACACCTAAGACTTCTAAGAGAAGCTGAAGATCAGCATCAGACTCCACAGCTTATCTTTCCTGGTTCCTCTCCGCCTGGTCACATTTATTCATCTCTTAGATCTCAGCTCCAGCACCACTTCCTCAAGGAAGCTTTTTTTCTGACCTGAATGGCTAGGTCAAATCTCCTTATTTTATGTTTCAGATAATACGTCTGCGTTTGCAATTTTGTATTTATCTACCTGTTTGTTTGATCCAGTCTCCTGCTCACTAAAGTATCTCTTCCTCTAGGGCAGAAATTTTGCTCCTTTGCACCTCTCTGTACTTAGCATGTTGCATAGGATGAAAATATAAAACATATCTTAGAGAAGCAAATCGCATATAAACATGCATTGTGAATTAGGATGAACATTCACAGAGTGAATTTAACCATTCTGAGTGAGTACTTTTGACTTTCTTTAAAAAGCAGATCTGTAGTTTGTAGGGTTCTCATTGCATCATGCCAAAGCTCAGTAGTTTAGAGACAATATCTTAGTAATTACAGAAGAACCATCTGATAGAAATTGTTCTATCAAATGCATACAAAAAGATTTAACCATAGGATATCATAATTTGCTAGTAAGATGAACTCTCTTAACTCTAAGTAGGCACAACATTGGCTGATCAGGCCCATTTCAATCAATTCACCTTCCAATAATTCCTTTATAAGTTTTTTTTTAATGGAGAGATAATGATGAAGATAAAAGTTTCCTGTACCTACCTCTGCAGACTATTACAATAAGTCATTGGGGACCACTGAGTGGTTAAAAGGCAGCTAGTTTAAGTACAGATATACTGTATATGTATTATATACACCACATTTCAAAGATTATGAAAAATAAAAAAATGAATATTTTGTCCATCTTAATAATACTATTTTTACTTTATTGGCTTAAATAAAATGAGATAAAATTAATTCCCCTGTTTTGTATGCTTTGTTTCTAGTAGACTATTTGGGATATATGTGAACTATTTCTATGGAATTTTGCTACTCTCTATAATCACAATACAAAATCTTTATCTAATTAAAATTCAGCTCTATGACTCACCTAATATTTAAAAGGATGGAACCAAAGGGAGCTACCTAAGAAATCTTAGAGTAACACATACCTGATGCACAAATCTAGTCTAATAGAATAAAAGATCTGAAGTCTTTACATCTTCCATTTCCTCTCCTTCTATTCACTTTACTTGATCAACATTTCCCTTTTGAAAGGCGATCACATCCATTTACTCTCTCAGGTCAAAGAAATAAATTATAAATGTCTGGAAGGGTCATCTATATTGAGTGCATGTATCTGAGAATTCCAACTCTTTCTATTCTACTGCTAGTCGACAACTTGAGACAGGGGAGATAATATGAAAAGAAGAAGTGTAAGTCTCCAATCCAAGGTTCTGGGAAGCAAGTGGAAAGCATTTCATAGTACCAAAGGAACAGTGGCCGACTTGGGTCTGAGGACATTCCAATAGTCCAGTGTCCTCTATAATGATACGGAAGGTTAAATGACCCATCATAGGGCATACCCCATTTAAGAAAACAGGACAAATGGAAACAGAGCACATGAGCCCTCATTCCTAGATAAGAAGTTACTGACAACTCATGGCTGCTAGGGGAGAGAGGGTCAGTTTTCTTTAGAGAGGAGATCCCTTGTTGGTTGACCATCAAAGATGGACTATGGGGGAGAAACATGAATTTTGCTACTCTATAATCATTTATAGAAGGGTGCTAAAATACAATATTGATTTTTGATAATTTTTTTTTATTAAAAGCAGCTTATTCTTCCAAGATAAATGGAAAAACAGTCATAGGTAGGAGAGACTATCAGCACTTAGAAATAATAGGATCAAATTATAACTGTACAATGATTTTATTATTTTATTATTAGTACTAGTAATATTAGCATTAGTCATATGCCAGGGCTCTACCAATAATCTGCAGCCACAATGCATTACTATTACAGGAGCTTACTTTTAAAAAGCCATCTGTTACTATACAGCACGTGAACATTGGGGCTAACCTCATTTAAATGAATAGCACTGTGCAGTAATGGCTCAATAGCATTACTAACCTCCTTGAATTAGGAAAACGCTCCTTCTCAAATGCTGCCATCCGTGTGGTTTTATGACAAGATCTTAACGGGGACTTTGGAGTGTTATCCACTTTGGCCTAAGGGACAGAATGACCATTAGGTCTGTTCACGGACTTCAAATCACATGTTATCAGTGAAACCTTCACTGCTGGGTTTCCTGTCATTGTATCTCCAGGCTGACCATTTCCTGTCAATGTCCTTAGAACGGAGAATATACTGAAAACTGGGGTCAGCCACTATGCTGCTAACTCTACACTTCTGGCTTTGGAAGATAAAGCAGTTTTTATTTTGTTTTGTTTCAAAATATTATGTTTTCTTTTCTCTCTCTCTCTTTTTTTTTAAAAGAACACAACACTTGATTTTTCTGTGATTTGTTCCTTGTTCAAATCAGCAATTACATTTCATGCAATGTATGGCACTGTCCAGAGATTTGTCAATGAAAAAAAAAAGAATTAATTTCTTATTTTGTGTGTCACGCATCATGAGAATTTGCATGCTCTGTCCAGCACACATTTTCTGAGATAGGGCAGAGTGGGCATATCTCAAAGTTGAATATGACCCTTGCGCTGGCTGAGGGGAGTTACCAGAACCTAGAAAATGACAGATATTTAGTTAATGCAAAGGCAGTAACAAAGTTCTCATGCTCTATGAAATTTAACCTTAACTCAGTATCAAATACCTATTTACAACTTTTGTGCTTATACACCAGCTCTCATCTGTCATAAATGTTGTAGATTCTCATTTCTTCATCATTTTATCTTGAAAAGTATGGCCAAGTTAGAGAAAGTTGGAGAAATTAAGCATGCCAATAAACAAAAGAAAGTAAATGAAACCAAATAAATATGGAGAAAGGAAGACTCTGAGCACCCAGGTGTCCAGAGAACAGTTAGTTCAGCTGCTTGGGAGGGTGACAATTGTCCTCTCCCTGTGGAGTCTTCTTGTTATTATTAGGCTGGCTAATGACCAAGGTGTGAAGGATTAGGATTTCAAGCTCTTAGTAATTAACAGTATACAACTTGCTTTGTTTGAAATGACAGAAGGTGGTAGACATGGGGGAAGTGGATGGAAACAGTAGGCTAGAGTAGAAAAAGGCCACTAGCTATTTCTGAAAGGTTTCTTACTGTGTTGTCATCCCTACCATCTAAGTGGGTTTCATGCTTCCAGCTCCAGCCTACACTTCCTGTGCGAGGAGAGCTGAATGAGCAATGAAATCTACTGGCAGCTGAATAAAGTAAAAGCAAGACAGAACAAACAACAACCAATATCAAAGGCTTCGATATAAGAAAGTGAAGAGATCCCATTGCCTTTTTGCAATTATATGACAAAGAACGACCCAAATAGATAGGTCCAGAATGAGCTGTGGGCACAGACAAAATCTCAGCTGGACTTGAACAGAGGTCCATTCACATAAATTTATGACAGGTACAAAGACGAACTCTTTCTTGAAGAAGAAACCTGGACAAGTTTACTCAATGGGGAAATTGTTGTAAACAGAAGCTAGGAGACAATATATGACGATGAGTAGAAATTGCAAGAAAGCACACCCTATGTTGTAATGAGGGCCAGAAACCTCTGAGCAAGATCCAGATGGGACAGAAGAGTCATCAGTTAATTTGAATGGCTTTCTTCAAGTTAGTTTTTTTATTATTATTATTTTGTATTATTGTTCATCCACTACTCTTTGGTTAGTTGATGTTTGAAGCTGAGCCAGTCACTCAGCTTCTTTGGTGATTGGGCCAATTGATATAAAGTACTCAAGAAGTCACACTTTTGGCTTCTCAATGGAAATGGAAATTTTAGATTCTTTTATAATTACTTTATCGTAATTTTTCTCTCCTTCCCCCCTACCTCCCTCTCCCTGTACCCCCCCCCCCAGCTGTCTCTATCTCCAAGTTGCTGGGTTCTTACTTCTCTGTGGCCTGCGTTCCAGGACAGATGGCAGAGGAAGACACCTCCTGTCTGATAAAAGACAGTGCCTAGTTGTTGCTCTGATGTTCAAGCTGAGAAGCAGAGCCATCACTAAGGGAAGACCAGGGTTTTATAGAAAGCACTGTGCTGTATAATTTGAGATTTACCTCTCTGAAATTTTAACCTCGGGAAGACAGAGACAATATACCTCTAATCACCTCCAGTTAAACACTGCCCAAAAGAATGATGTATTTATGACCTCCAACACTGAAGTGTCATTTGCCTGAGGTCAGGCACTGAGGCTATTTATCTCTAATGTTTACCGTAGTTCTGTTACCAGAGGTAAGTATTTCTTGGATATTTGTTTAATGGATGATTAAACAGTTTTAAATGAATTGCATTTGTAGCATCTTTGAGGTGGAAGAGGAGTGAAGGAGGAATACTTTCTAATCCTTGGCACACATGTAGTTCGCCTTTTCACATCTGGATTTCTTTATTTGCCTATGCTTAAAAATAACAGCAGAGGCCAGGAAGCTTGCATGAGTTCTAGTTATAATTCCAAACCCTCAGAGCTAGGATGTATGCTATCACCCCCTGGCCCACTTCCTATTGCCCATCAATGTCCTCAAAGAACTGATTGCAGCAGACTATCTCAGTTGCTTCGGCTGAGGAAGACCATATTACGTTTTGAGGCTGGACCACATTAGTCTTTGTGGGATCCAGAGCACTCACTTGGATGATTCTGTGTTCGGCTTTACTTTTTTATTGATCTATTTATTTTTGTTTCATTATCATTTCCCCATCTTTCCACATACTATATTTTGATTCTGTTTCTCACTTTCCATATTTCAAGTTTTGCAGTGTGTGATGATTTATATTGATTATCAACTTGGCAGGACTAAGAATCACAATAGAAAAAAATTTCTGGGGATGCTTGTGATGGGATTTGTGGAGCTGGTTCACTGGGGTGGGAAGACCCACTGTAAATTCCACAGGCTGGGACCGTGGACTGTGTAAAAAGGAGAAAGAAAATGGAGTGTTGCCATTCACCTGTTTCTGCTTTGTGGCTACAAAAACCACGTGATCAGTTGCCTCAAATGGTTGCAGCCATAGCTTCTCTTCAGGGACCTCCAATGGTGATCCGAAGAAAGCCTTCCTCATGAAGTTGCCTCTGTGGGTGTTTTGTTAGCAAGAAGAAAAATAATGCATAAGGCTTGGTATAAAATCCAGGGCCTCGGACATGCCAGGTCATCATGTATCAGGGAGCTACACCCACATTCTGATTTTACTTTAGAATCATGGAGAAAAAACTACTTCATTTCAGGAACATCTTCCTACATAGCCAATTTTATGACAATATGAATGCTTAGACTCATGCAAGACATTAAGTTTCATTCAGAGTTAATTAATAAATTCTGCCGTTTCAACACATTTTTTAGTCCTGAAATTTCAACAGATAATGAATGACTGGCCGATGTGTTTCCCATACAGTCACTGCATTTCCCATCTATGCCCTTAGAACACTTGTTTTTCAGAATGCAGTGTCTCTGTCTCTCCTCTGATTCATGGTATGAAATTTAAGACGTCTAGCTGGGAAATCCCAATTTCCTGTGTCATAAGGTTGATTTGACTATTCTATGTATTCTTAGCCTTCGTTTTTATAGCAAGTTACTAACGTTCTGACTCATAATCACCTCAATAAAAGGGATTGTGGCCAAAGTAATGAAGTATTGAAGACAAGAAGACTTCGTACTATTTAGAGTGATAAGTATGCACTTATGTGCAGGTTTTTAAGGTTTTCATTTTTTTTTTTTGTTTTGTTATTTTTCGAGACAGGGTTTCTCTGTGTAGCCTTGGCTGTCCTGGAACTCACTCTGTAGACCAGGCTGGCCTCGAACTCAGAAATTCACCTGCCTCTGCCTCCCAAGTGTTAGGTTTAAAGGTGTGCGCCACCACTGCCTGGCAAGGTTTTCATTTTTAAGCACTGTGTTAATTTGCATTTCTTCATGGAACAAAAATTGTTCACATTTCAAAGTATGTATGATTGAATGATTATATAATGAATAAAATGGTCAACAATAGGAACAATGATTTTTACTTTATAACATTATCTCTATGGAATTTTGGATCATATGTAGATAAGTAATGTCATCATATTTCTTTACCTACAATTTGACCAAAAAATTTAAATGATAATCTGGAGTAGGTTTACGTGCAATTTAATGTAATTTTTATCTTCTTACTTTTAGATTATGCAATTTATTTATTTAAGTAGTTCTTAATACTTTCATTTCTTTTCCTTTTTATCGTTTCATTTCCTTTTCCATCTCTTATGCAATATTTTTGTTTTCAGAGAATTGTTTTATATAGATTATTTTATAAGGCATATTAATAAAACAAAACAAAAATTCCCCCTTCATATCCAACACTAATCATATACATAATCGTAACTAACCATGAACCTAACACTAACCATGAATCCACCATTAACCATATATTAAACACTAACCATAAACCCACCACTAACCACGTACACACACTAACTATATACTCAACACTAACCACCTACCCAGCTCTAACCGTATATTCAACAACACTAACTCTATATCTAACACTAACCATATACCCTTCACCAACCATATACCTATCACTAACCATCGTATATACCCAACTCCCAACACTAACCATATGCACAACATTAAATGTCCACCCATCACAAATCATATACAGTATGCTCCCGTATTCTTTTCTCATTCCATTGGTCTTCCTAAGTCTTTAAAGAATTTCCTTTTCCATGAAATGCATTTATATATTTTGTTTCTGTAGTTTTAATGGCATTGACAACCTTTTCAGTGATTTGTACAAATCCCTTGTATATATATTATGGATAATGTATATTGGTTATATGCTGTAATATGAATTAATTTATGATGTCAGTGATAAATATGGATTCTTAATTGTTAATGTTTGAATTATCACATTTTACTTTCATAGCAATAATTCCTGTGTCTTATTTGAAAAAAAAATTATCACTGATCTGGGAATGTGTGATATTGTCATAATAATTTTTCCCTAAAAGTTTTATTTTTGCAATGAAATCTTTAATCTCTGTTGAAATTATTTTTTCACGTAGTGTAAGAATGAGATACAGTTTTATTATTTCCTGTATTATTCATCATTGTTCTGTTCTGCTTCAGGAATTTCCTTCCTTTTCATAGTTATCAACTATATTCTCTATATCATACAATAAATTCCCAATAAACATGAGTGTGATTCTAGGGCATCAACTGTTGCCCCAGAGAACCGGTTCAACATAACATAACATCATGCTTCCTAAATGACTCCAGTTTAGTCTTTACCTGGGTAAACATGAGGCATGACCTCTCTTCCTGAATTATGTGATCATTTGATTTTTATATAAATTTAAGAAGTAGCCTATGAAATTCTATGAGAACAATAGGAATTTTGAGAATTATGTTATATCAATTCTATAGGTTAAATTTAAATGTATGACAGTGCTATTCGTTTCTGTGTCAGTTTTTAACCTATAATTTTGCTAAATATGTTTACAAACTGTTTACAGAGGATTATTGGAGCTCTTTCTAAGATCCCTGTCATCAGCATACAAGGACACAGTGACTTCCACTTTTCTGATCGGATGCCCTTCCTTCCTTCCTTCCTTCCTTCCTTCCTTCCTTCCTTCCTTCCTTCCTTCCTTC
>JADRCD010238161.1:0-20461 GCA_019843815.1 Montemys delectorum
AAAAAAAAGGTATATATAATAGTAATCATTTCATCTAACTTTTAGAGCATTGCGGAAGACATAAAACAAAACTTCGGAATATTACCACTTTCTACGTTTTAAAAATCAGAAAACCTTTTTATGATGCTTCAAATTTAAATCTCGCCCATATGGTTAGGCATTCTAGGTCAGATGTGAGGACCCAGAGCACTAGCACTTGTTTCAAGGGATCAGACAGACTAGGCAACTAGAACATCTATACTCTGTAACATCTTTTTAAGTTCATGACCAACAAGTCATATTTGAATTAAAAACTGTACTTAGAGTTGTTTTAGACTTTCTGTTGCTGAGGCAAATACCCTAGGAAGCAACTTAAACAGGATGGAGGGGGGTCCACAGTTATTTTTCCTCTTTGAATCCACAAGAGAAAACACAACTTTTAAAGAGTAACTTTTCTACTCTTAGATCACAGTTTTTGAGGTTTTTCTCAACAGTCCTTGGATCTGTTTATTCTGAGCCTGGGATGAGGCAAAACATTGTAGTGCCAGAATGGTGCTGCACAGGCTACATGTGTCATTGCAGAAAGGAAGCAGGCTGTGAGGGGGACTGGGAGCCTGGTATAGCCTTCGGCATGTGCCCAATGGTCAGCTTCCTCCAGCTAGGACCAGTGAAAGATCAAACATGGAGCCCAAGTTGGACATTTTCTATTCAAGCCATAGGAGAAGGGATTCATTTAGATTTCAGTCTGTCACAGCAGGGATGCTGTGGCAACCAGAGCAGCAGTACCCTGATGGGCAGACAGGAGGAAACTGAAACTTTCCTGGAGGGTTTCCTTCTTGTACTCCATTTCCACGGTGGTCTCCCAGACAATTAATTGAGTACTAATACTCATGTTAGGATGGCCCTGTTTCCCTTAGCTGGTCCTCTCTGGAAATGGCACACACACACACACACACACACACACACAGAGAGAGAGAGAGAGAGAGAGAGAGAGAGAGAGGGGAGAGAGAGAGAGAGAGATGCTCATCCCCTGGGCATCTCTCAATCCTGACTGGCACTTGGGGTTCACCACCAAAATAGACATCTATGAGAAAGATAAAAGAGATTTAGACAAGAGGTAAACATGGGCATTTTCTGAAAATTCTTGTAAGGAGATGAGTCATATTTCAGTGGAAACTAGAGTGTCTGAGACCTTAGGGGAGAGACTCAGACATGGCTAGCTGCAAGTCATTCAAACGAAGGCGGCAAAGCAGGAAGCCAGGAAACCCTTAAACCTGCGGTCCCAAATGAACTGACTCTGTGAGGAAATCTAGGATCTTACACACAGCAGAAGCTAAGTCGGGGTGCCAGTGTCTTTCACGGACCTCCTTAACGTGCTCTGGGACCCAGGTGGCTGGGAGCTTGTCTGCCTCTGTGCCAGGAGTGTTCAGCCACGACTTTCCCTTAGGTCGGAGAAGAGGAAGCAGTGTTTTCAGGCTGAGCTGATGGCGGTGTGGGGTTTGAACAGGATACAGTTATGTTAGGAGTTCTTTGAAAAGGAATTTGAGGGGAATGTTTCAAGTATTGGGTTGGATCCACCCCTAATGATCTTGGCTTAATAAAAATTTTAAGGGAGAGTATTTTAAGTTCATATTTTATGTGTGCTTTACCATAGGTAAAATGAGGACATGTGCATTTATTTTAAGCAATGAAAATTCTTATTTTTAAGATTAATTTTTGATATCTTTTTAAAATGAGCGACAGGTGAAAATGTACATTCTAGATGTGGTTTAAAGGATATTATTATTTATGCCTCTTTAAAAGCACCCTGCAGAAGATGAAGCATTAGTTTAGACTGACAGCAAAGATGAGCAAAGTGGTATGCATGACTTAGTGTTTGGTAGATATCATCCAGCAGGAAGTCTAAGAATAAAAGCTATCTCAATAAAAGGCTCTTTTATCAACTTTAAAACTGGGGGTATTTTAATACTGCCAATTAAGTTAGCCTATTTTATTTTTAAGCCAAATACAGATTGCTATGCTAATGTATCTGTAGGACCCATCAGAAAGTATTTAGATATGCACATCTGCGGATAAAATAAACGCCTCATGTTTTCTTCCCTGATCTTGTGGATCTGCTTTGCTCAGCTTAGTTCTGTCTTGTCTAATTCTCATGCGGTAAAATCAAGGACTGTCAAGATACGACTAGCGCTCTCGATGCCCTAGGTTAGGATGTGAGACCGTTTCCGCCACTCCAGAAAATGTACATTCAAGCCACCACCCCTGTTTACATAGTGGCAATTCATTTACTATCGCGTCTCCACAACTCTTAAACTTGTAACAAAAAGCAGGCTAATTCCAATGACTTTGAATTTTAGTTCTGGAGAAGTTCAGATAGGAGCACACTGTATTTACCTCATTTCTATCCCTCCCCCACCAACTTCTCAGCTGCTCCCCATCCTGTTCTCAGATTCATTGCCTCCTCATCTATAATTATCATTGTGTTTTACATATATGTCTTCTATTATTTTTAGATAGCCCTTATAACAACAGTAATTCTGCCTTCTTTTTTGCTGTGTATCAGCTCTCCTAAGTGCTGATGTTATACTTCGTTGATTTATAATCATGATCACTGACGGTGTTTATTTCTTGTCTCTCAAATGTCACCAACTAATCCAACGTTAAACTCTGAGCTGGAGAGATTTCCTAGGTGGCAGTGTCAGTTGACCTGTCCTGGTTCACGGCACACCTGTCGATGAGTAACTCTTGGCTTTGAGTCTGCATTGTCCTGTGAACCTCCAGTTGTCTGAGGTTAATGCTGGGGATTAACTTCTGGGCTATGCAAGAGAACCACCACTTAGCTCTTTTTATCTGCTCTGCAAATAGAATCCTTTCTTTTCCTAAGTGTGATGGCTCTACATCATGTGTTTTCCTGTGTCTGAATACTTTTATTACTGTATATTTTTCCAAATATGTATGTTTTATATGGAAGCCAAAAGGAGTCACTGGCTATCAATCAAAACCTCGCTTGTGATCAATATTTAAACAAGGATTGCATATTAGCCAATCTCTTACATGCATCTGAATGTTCATTTGTAATATACTTTCCAGAACAGTGAATTTCAATCCATAGGACATGAAAGCTAATAAATTATTTTAAAGTAAAGAGTACACACTTTCTGATCTGTAATAAGAGCCTGACGTTTACAACTTTGCCATAAATCAAAACTTAAGTTAAATACATCTGTGGTAGCTGTCACTGAGGTCATCCGAGACCGTGCTGAACATCATCGCTTCCTCCACGGAAAACTTTAACAACTTAATTTTAACCCAAACACGCGGGTCTTTGGTTTTCTTGTAGTAGCCGCTTTAAAATACTTCACGCCTTTTCTCACGGACGCTGGCTGGCGAGGCATGTGGTGATTCTCTTGTGGTCCTCTTTGTGTTACCACTTCAAACTTGTTTGTCTTGCTTTTGTTTTTAGTCTTAATTCCCGGAGACAAGAACATTACTAATGAGTGAGAGTCTTTGGTAGCCTCAGCTGGGAACTAAGAGTTAAAACCTCTAGGAGTGGCTCTGCTCGTCTTATTTGCCCACAGTGCTGTCTCTCCTGTGAAGGTGATTTTGACTTTTTGTTTTTAATCGTTTGCTCTGCAGATGGACCCCGTGCAGAAAGCAGTCATTAACCACACGTTTGGAGTCTCCATTCCCCCAAAGAAGAAACAAGTTATTTCTTGTAATGTCTGTCAGCTTCGCTTTAACTCGGATGTAAGTATCACCTTTGTATTGCTCTCTGAAGTGTGTGGAGCTGATGCTGATTGGTCTGAATACAAATAAGACTCTTCATATTGGCGTGCACTGTGGCAGCTGAGCACTGGTTCCTCCTGGCGGCCCACAGGCTCCAGTGCGTCAGTTTCTAAGTGACTAAGGTTCAGTGCTTCAAACTCAAACACTAGGACAAGTGGTTGATCATAAGAATCAGGATGTTCTCTGTGCGGTCAGCCCCGCCTGTGCTGCCCTATACTTGATCCCACCAGTTCTATTTCCTCCTCAGAAACACCTGGAAATTAGAAAATGTGAGAAAGAATTCAGTGAATGCTGAGGGAGACCATTGCTGTCTTTGACAAGAACTATCATGTATCATGCATATGCTCAGTCTTACTAAAAATCTTATCATACAAGTTATGCTTCCATTTCATAGAAACATAGGGAAAAATGATTATAACTAGCCAACATAGAGCTAAAAAGATACCAAGGTAGGGTAAAATCTAACACTGGCTTTATCTGGTGGTATTCACCTACCAGATAAAGCCAGTGACCACTGCACATGGGAATCTGAAGATTGTACCTTGGCTGTGGAATTTCCCAAGTTTCTGAACTCAAAAAAAAAAAAAAGCAGATTTAATGTGTTTTTAGAAATAAAAAAAAATAAGAGACATCCTTCTTCATATATACCATGGTGTGACATTTTCATAATTCTACACAGTAAGGACAACGAAATCACACTCACTGGAAAAGCAGAGAGGCGGGTCATGATGGGAACAGTTATATTTAGTGTGATTTCAACCAAAGTCTAGCAATGTTCAGCACCTCATAAGATCCCACCCTGAAGAATTTAATGAGCCCTAAGTAAACAGAGGGAAAGAAGGTGCTGATTCATTTGGCACCTCAGCATCCCTGAGATATCAGTTCTCCCAGACCGCAAAGACAGCAGCACAGTCAATATGCCCAAATCCCCCAAACCTTCTCTTTTGTTAAAAATCTGCCACTTCTCTGAGTACATGGAGGAAGGAAGGAAAAAAAATATCCTCAGATGCATAAATTTTTGAAGGTTTTTATACTTCATGATTTCATTACTTACTACAAAATCTACAGTAACCAATTGAGAAAATCATTCCATCTTGGAGCTGGATAGATAGGTGGCTCAATGGTAAAAAGTACTCGTTGCTTTTGCAGAGGACCTGGGTTCTGTTCCCAGCATCATCCATAACTCCAATTTCAGGGGAACTGGCACCCTCTACTGGCCATCATGGGTACTTCACACACTAGTGCACTTGCATCCCTGCAGGCAAAACACTCATACACATAGAGTTAAATAAATCTTAAAAAACTCACCCATTCTAACCTCTCAAGACCTTCTTTTCTTGTCATTCCTGATGATTATCAACACCTTAGTACTTTTTATACAACTCATCAGCGTTTATTTATGGACCTATATCTAATTGTGAGTATCCTGTTATTCTTACATATAGAGTAGCATACTTTTTCTCTGCTTTTGCTTGTTTAGTTGTTATGGTATTCATTAACATGTATGTGTGTGTTAAATGTACATGTGTGTGGAGGCATGCATGCACACGTGTGAGTAAGAGTGAGAAGGTCAGAGGTTGATATGTGGTATAGTCCTCAATCTCTCTCCCCCTCCCCCTCCTTTTTCTTGTGACAGGGTCTCTCACTAAACCCAGAGCTCATCTTTACATCTAGATTATCTGGCCAGTGAGCTCCAGAGATCTGACTGGCTCTGCCCCCCCGCCCCCAGCACAGTGCCACCACACCTGGCACTTCTACGTATGCACAGGTCCTCATGCTTGCAAGGGAGACACTTTACCATTGAGCCACCTCTCCATATCACATGACAGTGCTTCACAGCAATGCCACTCTGTCAATGTTGAGCATTCCCTGACCCCTTTGTTTGCAAATGTATATGGTAGACAAAGATGCTTATGTCATTTTAATATGTTACCTGACATCACAAATGGGAAGTAAGTTAGCAGATGGAATTAAAGGTGGCACCATCTGTCTCTAAAATGGAAAGATCCCCCACTCCTTTCTCTGTGTCCATGTCCCTACTCTGTTTACTTAGTACCCCACAGCAGTCTGTGTGTGCATGTCCCACGGCGGTTTGGTCAGTATCTTCTAGGTGAGCGTGTAGGTTGTCTCCCACTTAGAAGCACTGCGTGTTGTTTTCATAGTCAGTATTCAGCAGAGCTAGGATCTGGGTGTCTTGCCTCAAAATCTGCAGGTGTGCCTACCATTTGACTTTGGTGTAAGGCTTAACTGAACCCCTCCTGGGTGATGGTGGGACATTCCAAAGAAGCAGCTTCTACCAGCCAATGATAACTAAGCCTGTGTGGGGGTCTACAATTACTCAGAAAACTAGAACAAGTCTCAGGTCTTCCACTCATTCAGAGTCCCGGAGGGCCAGGTGCGGTGGCACACACCTTTAATCCACACTCAGAATGCAGAGGTAGAGGCGGACAGATCTCTCAGAATTTAAGAACAAACAGGCTACATAGACTCTGTCTCAAAATAAATAAATAAATAAATAAATAAATAAATAAATAAATAAAAGATTAAAAAACAGTCCTTGAGCACAGATTTAAGTTCTGGTTCTGAACATGGAAATGATACCCACACTGCTGGCCTTAGTTTTCTCTTATATGATAGCCACTAAAATGGACCATTCCAGCTCTGTGATTAAAAATAATCTCCATGACATTGTCATTAGCAGAACATGACATAAACACATCTGCCTCACTGATAGGACAGCTGAGACCTTGGCATTCTACTTTTCTACTATGTCATGGAAGCCAGGTGTGGTGGCACACACCTGCAATCCCAGAAATTAGGAGGAAGAGGAGGAGGAACAGGAGGAAGAGGAAGAGGAGGAAGAGGGCCAGAGTTGAAGGCCAGCTTTGTCTACAGAGCGAGTGTGAGGCCCGGACAACATGAGACCCTGTTTGAAAAACCAAATACAAAACAAGAAACCAAGCAAACAAAGTGAAAAGCTCATCTATTCCATGCATGGGTCACGTGGGGTGAGGTGGGAGACTCTTCTCCCTACATTCTGGAACCTCTCACCCCTCTGATTCCTGTCCACCATCATCCATTTTTTTCTGATTTCCCTAACATGGGCGGGTTAGCGGACGACCACCAGCTTCCTGTCACCGCTCACCAGATCTGAAGAGAACAAAGACAGTAATGAGATTTCTGAGTCATGCTTAGATTCTAGGCATTATAACCACAAAAAATCTGGATGGCAAACTTAGGAATGCGACATCTATGTGTTCCCAGTGTTTAGTAATGGCGCTATAATCTGCATAACTGAGCTCTCTAACTGAGCATTTTTTATTGGGGGAGAAAGTTTATTATTTTATAATTACCCTATTTACATTTTAATGCAAGAATTAAGAAGATGCTCATCCTTATTTCCTTTAATAACATTTCTAAATCAGCCTGAGACTGAATTGGCTTCAGTCTTCAGTGTAGAAAATACGTTTATTGAAAGATCTGGAAGGCAAATTTGCACAGTAAACAGACTGCACTCCACGGTTCTCCATAACCCACATAAAGCATTCCAGGGTAGGCCTCTCGCAGTAAAGCTCAGAGCGACCTAGTTTAAGGGTTCTGCAGCCCACTTTGTCCAGCTTTTATCATCTCAATAGAACTCCACTGTTGGAAAGCAAAAGGCTACAGCTTTATTTACACAACGCAGCCTTATGTAAATTAGCAAGCATTAATCACAAACATTTCCCAAGTGAACCTTTACAAATTGACGCCATTAACTTTGCCAGAGGCAGGCACTGCCGTCCTGGAAGAATACACTTTCCAAAAGAGTTGTGGACCTTTGTACAAATATGTGCAGATGCCAGTCTCTCCTTTCTTCCTCCTCATCTTCTCTTTAAATCCTAACCTAGGGTAAGCCAAACTCGGGTTGTCATGCACCTGCCTGTTCCTTTCTTCATTGATAAATGAGTGCGCTACAACTGGAGGATGACTCTAAATTGATGAGCCTGAGTAGGAATCTTTACCTACTAGCTGGACAGCGTCTTCTCCAGGGATGAGCCCAGTCCTCATCCCTGGAAAACGAGCTAGCAAACGCTTTGAGAATAATACCTTGAGGCAGACATTCTTTTCCCTTTGGGGTTAGGTCGGAAGTTGGGCAGTCGCAAATAAAGTTTAATTTGCGTATTAATTTCAGTTCACTGGAGACTAGCAGTAGAAGGATCAAAAAAATACAAATGGTGTTTCACATAAGATTAGAGCAGGGCTACCGGAGATGACATCATCACCATCACCATCATTATCACATAACCCAGTTCACTATGCATGATCTTCATCCCACCCAGAACCTCATGCTTTACAGGGAACCAGAAAAAAAGAGCACGGTGATCTAATCAAGTTCTACAGACCCTAAAATTTTTGGAATTGTTCATTAAGGCCACAAATTGTGATGCATGAGATAATGTCCTCTGACACTAATGCCATAGGCTGTCATCACTAACATGTAGCTACCTCCTTGCGATTTTACAAAATATTCAGTACTGCTTTTTGCATAGCACCTTCAGTGTAGAGTCCTACCGTAGTCCACATTCTCTTCATTTTCTTCCTTCATGGTGTTTGTGAGTCGGTGGGTTTTCTTGACATTGCTCTGTCTGGGCTCCGGTGCAGCTTTGGTTTAGCCAGTACCTCTTGATTTTAGCCCTCTGTCTTTCTTGCTATGCCTTATGCCTTCCTACCTGGGAAGGTAAAGAGGTGACCTCATGCCACTTCATTGACTGACCTCAGAATATCATAGACACACAGGAAACTAAAGGTTTGCTTCAAAGATGAAATGGTAGGGAGGGAGGGCCAGACATTTGTGTGAACATTTTTCAGGGTGACCTCACTCTCCTATTCTTGACTATAAACCTCTGACATTTCGAAAATCGCAGTCATTCAGAGATTGGTGGCAATTCCCAGGACCACAGTTAGCCGGTGATTGGTACTTGCGCAAGCCTGGCACCCTCGTTTTCTGTCTCTGTCATCTTGCTACCTTCATTTCACTCAGTATTGTGCCCTCTGGTCTTTCTGCCTGTTCTCTTCTCCCTGCACCGATGTAAGTCTTATTCCCGCCTCCTAATTTCTTTCACAGATAAAAATCTCATAGTGATAACATTCCTGCCTTCTGTAAACAAACTTCATCCATGTGACATTTAAAAAGCCTTCCTGCCTGCCGTGTCTGCTAGAGGCACTGACAGTCTCTGCAACCCACCCAACAGAATCCTCCACAGTCAGGAGGTTGGCCACAAAGCCACATCTCTGGGCCCTACACAAATTTCCTTCCCACGTGCTGTTGGTGGGGTCCTCCATTTTTTGGCCACCAGACTCAACTGTCCTTCTCCACCAGCTGTTGTTTGACACCACCAAGTCCCTGCAGCAGCTGCCCTTCCTAGGAAATCAAATCACCCAAGAGCCTGGAACCTTGTTAGGATAACCTTAGAAAATGTCCCTTTTAGCAAAACCAGCACAGGCAGTTGGAGTGCGAAGAAGAGCTTTATGAATCTCAGGTACCATTCAGCATTCTAGGGGATTCTGCAACTTGCTACTGATATCCTTGATATATCTTTTATCTCTGAAATATGTATCCCCTGGTTCTTTGTGCTCTCCTCCAAACCATTATGTTTCTTCTTCCTTCATTCTCCACGGTCTTGTCTTCTCCGATGCCTTTCCCTTTTCTCGCCCTCTGCTACAGTGGAGTAAGAAATGCATTGTTTTCCCTATCTGTCTCCAAGCATTGGTAGTGTTTTTAATTAAGTCTTTTCTTTCCTTAAACAGATTCTTTGCTTCCAATTTGGAAAATCTTTCTTCTGATGTTTGACTGTCCCCAGTATAAGGTCACTGCCATGTGAATCCATCCAGCTACTATACAGGCATCAAGGCTATACGTTACTGTCCCCTACCTCATGTATATGCATCTAACTACTACCAACCACCTACACACATCTACTCTGTTGCTCTTGACAGCGCTTGGGATAGACAGCTACTCCCCTATGGTTTCCTTTGTGTAATTGCATATGAATTATATAAAGTAGGCCTTCTATACTCAGGGGAGCCACAGGCAGGGTTTGAGCATCCCCTCCTCCCCTACAATCTTGCACAAACACATGCTGTTCTCAACTTCATTCCCTGAACAATACAGCATAAGAGCTATTGCATAGAATTTATATTTTAATTGAAATATTCTGGAGATGACTTTAAAAGAGTTTAGGAGACTATATTCAACTCCCATGTCACTGTTTTATATAAGAGACTTTAGCAGTCACAGATTCTGGCACTCAAGGAAGCTCCTGGAACCATCTCCCATGAGCTCGAGGAATGGCTACACATACATCCACAGATGTGCTAGGTCTATTACATTTTACCTGTGCTAGCATAGCTCCTACCGAAAAAAAAAAAAAATAAGAGTCAAGAAGGTTGCCCCTCCCTCACTGAAACGTCAGTCTCTGGTGTGGGATTGAACAAGGTCAGACTTCCACTGAGCCTGGCAGTAGGTGATTAAATAAAGAGATACTGCAAGGATCATGGTCTCATTGCTGATCCAGGAGCTGCAGTGCTTACTGTAAAATTTACATCTGCTATTAAGCAATATGAATTATTAGAAAAATTAACATTGTGAGTTTGAAAAGCCAACCAATCCTGTCAAGACCAAAGGTGCAGTGCCCCAAAGAGAAGGGATCAATAACGTCCAATGAAAATCTAGAAAGTGAGAGCCAGCTTTTGTCAAACATTTTACATTTTTTCCCCATAAATAAGACTATTTATATTGATTCTTAGGTTTGGAGGGTAGCGAAGCAGATAGGAGGTAATTAAAGGCATAAATCTCTAGGGCCTGAGAAGGTAATTCTCTGTTTCTCAGACAGAGCTGACAAAATGATGAACATTTTTTGCTTCAACATGACAGAAATATAGCGTGATTACATGGAGCAGGGACACGGGGTGCTGAAAGTTTTCTTCAATAGCTGCCATTAAACAAAGCTCTTAAAAGTTCAGTCACCTTTTTGAGGTGTATAGTAGCTACTCATTAAATTCTTTAGAACCTCGCTTCCGCGGTAGCACAGTCTGAGAACGTGAACGCAGCAGGCCCTTCTGTTTTAAATAGATACATGGAGAACTTCAGGACTGCCTCTTAAACTCACCACTCAGGGCTGGGGAGGTGGCTCCCTCCAGCAAAGCATCTGCCTGCCACGCTAGCGTGAAGAACAGAGTTTGACACTGGTTTGTAATCCTCGCAGGCAGGCAGATCCCTTGGAGCTTTTTGGCCAGAAGTTTAGTTCTGAGTTCAGTGATAGACCCTGTATCAAAAGGAGGAAGAGGAGGAGGAGGAGGAGGAGGAGGAGGAGGAGGAGGAGGAGGAGGAGAAATGGAGGAAGATAATACACAATGACTTCTGATTTACACATGGGTACACACATACATGCAAACGTATGTGCTCAGGAGTGAGTATAACACACACACACACACACACACACACACACACACACACACACACACATACACACCACCAAATTTTACCACTGGGAGAAACAATAGACTACGTTAAAGAACAGGGGTTTTTTTGTTTTTTTTTTTAAGTGAGCATACCAACTTTTAGAAACAAGCCAAACTCCATATTTAGTTAAGGAGGAAATCAGCCACTGCATATGATTTAGTATTTTTCTGCCTTTTCTTTAAACATAGAGATGCCTCTCATGACATGAGACTCTAGCATTCACTTGTTTCCAGCCATATTTGGAATGGTAATTTCCGCTGTATTGGGCAGTTCACAGAACATAAATGTGTGAGTTAGAATGAAGGGTCCAATGCCCACCCCTGCTCCTCGAGGTCCATTCTCAAGAGAAACCCACTGGCACCTCTTGACTCTAGAAAGTGAGAGCCAGCTTTTGTCAAACATTTTACATTTTTTCCCCCATAAATAAGACTGTTTATATTGTGGTCTATTCCCAGTGAGCGCTTGGCTAATCAGATAGTAATACAGCTTTAAAAAAACATTGGGCGTGTCACTGCTTACTTCCCAAATCCTTCAGCGAATGGCCCTTTAAATAAAAATCGTTTTCTTGTTAATTCCTTAAAAGCTTCTCCAAGTCTGTTGTTGGTTGTTTTCCACCCAGAGGTTTCCCTGCCACCTGGGCCTCACGGAAGACTGTTAGGACTTCCTGCATTTCACTTCTTCCCTTGATATAAATTTCTTCAGTTAAGACTGATTCCAGGATCACTAACAATAAGGAAAAGTCTCACGTGATTTCTGTGGCTTGGGATTTCAGCTACACACTCATTCAATATGTAATTAAGGACAGCTAGAAATTCTAAGCTGAGCTCCCGTAGGCTCGATGTGATTAGCAGCTGGTCCCACGTAGCTATCTGGGCTTTGCTTTAGGAAGTATTTGGTGTCCTGTAGCTCCTCTCTGCCATGCTTTATTAGGCGGTTGGCTAGACTCCTCACCATCTTCACAACAAGAAATGGAGAGTATGATTTATGTGTGACCCAAACAGAAGAAAACGATGGTTGGGAGTTTGTATGCTCCATTGCTGGAGCAAGAGGGGTGACTTCAAACAATTTGGAACATTCTGCAAGAAAAAGGCCTTTTAGCTAATTTTAACTCTCAGGCGGCTTCTTGAACAACATGGGAGCAGTTTGCACTGCAGATCCCAGTTTGCACTTGGGATCTGTGGCCAGGCAAGGCTATGGGAACCATCCATGGTGTGCAGCGACAAGGGTGGAAGGAGCCTGCAGAGAAAGGGTTGTTGCTCCAACCACTTTCTAAAATATCAAGAATCCGCTGGCAATATAGTGTGAACAGTGGGACTGAGGGGGGTTCTTCAAGGACAGAAAAGCAGCTAAGAAAAAAAAAATGAAGATAGTCCCTGCCTCAAAAGGAAAGCCTGGGCAATTTCCTCCCAGACTTGGTTATCTACCTGGGGAAAGAAAAAGAAGGGAATTTTAAAGCTGCCCAACTGTACTGTGGCGCTAAATAAGCATAATTCTGGAGCGAGCAGAGCCATGGAACGGCGTTTGCTGGGTCCCACCTCCCTGTCTGGCGCCACACTGACACTCTCCACACACGTCATCTTGTAATTACACACAGGTGCATAGAAGGGAAGCCTTGAGAGATGGTGGGGGCTTGAGGAAAATAAAACGGAAGAACTATCTAATTCTATAGCTAATGCAGGCAGGGCACAGCCAAGCTTGGTGACAGTGGCTCATGCCTTTAGTTCTAGCACTCGGAAGGCAGACGTAGCTAGATCTCTGTGATTTTTGAGACTAGCCTGCACTGTGTATGGAGCATCAGGCTAGCCAAAGTATTTAGTGAGATCCTGTTTTTTTTAAAACAAGACAATAAAAATCCAAATGTGGCTTGTTGCATATGTGGTTCTCATGGTCCTTGGATAGGCAACAGGGAATTCATGGCCTCCCAAAATTACACAGAATATTTTGTATTTTCATATCTGAAACCACAAGACAAGTGACTAATCTTTCTCCTCAGGGTGCAGATATTCCACATCTTTTATCAATATGTTCCCATGTTCTAGATCTTAGTAAATTTTAGGGACTAGTATTTCATCTTACCTAAACCTTTTCTCTTCTCTCTCTCTCTCTCTCTCTCTCTCTCTCTCTCTCTCTCTCTCTCTCTCTCTCTCTCTCTCTCCTTTCCCCCCCCCGGCCCCCCCCCCCCCTCCTTCAAATGACTTGTGCCTTTTAATCACGCTGACACATTCAGGAGGGAAAAAAATCGTCAAACAGAAATTTCAAATAAACACATGAAATTTAAAAAGTTAAAATGTTTTAAAATGTCTTTCTTGGCCTTTTAAAGTCTCGGCAGTATTGTGTGTTCATGTCAGATCAACTGTTGCAACATCACAATATTACTGGCAAAGATCTGCAGGTCTGAGCCCATCTGAAATGGCTTTGGGTTATCTCCCACCGTCAGGAATGATTACATGTAGTGGAGCCAGTGTGAACTGGGCTTTCCACTGAGAAAGATAAATTCTCTGTATTAACTCAACATAGTTAATTAAAACACAAGTAACAAAACATGCTCATTTCACACACGCGTACACACACACACACACACACACACACACACACACTGGGGTGTACAGCTCAGTAGTAGAACCCAACCTAACATGCTCCAGATCTTGGGTCCAGCGCTAGAAGAGAGGACATTCCACATAAGAATAACCACAGCACTTACTTAGAACTTAGACTAACAACAAAAGAACGTTGCCAAGGGAGACTATTTTAGTTCTGTAATTTACAGTTGCCACCATGGGGGCTGGAGAGGTAGCTCAGCAGTTGTTAACACTTGTGTTCTTACAGAAGAACATCTTTGGCTCCCAGTACCCACATGATGGCTCACCACCATGCATAACTCCAGTTCTAAGGGCCTCAGTGACTTCTTTTGACCTCCCAAGACATCAGGCACATACATGGTACATACACATACTCAGGCAAAACATTCATGCACATAAAATATAAGTTTATGTAAAAACCGTATCACCAGCATCTAGTAAAAATGCAAAACAAACTGGTTTTAGCCAATTTTCTTGTTTAAATTTTCTACAGATCATGCAACCCCTTTCCCTCTGAGGGCCACTTAAGACCCTGCCTTCGGTGCGCCCCTGAAGACTGGTGTTCATTCCATAGGAATGGATTCTGGTTCTGCTCACACCCCCTTCCATTTAGAGAGAGATGCAGAACATTGACTTGGGATCACAGAATTCCATGTCATCTTTGATCCATCTACTAACTGCTCCCAGAAAGCTGGCTAACTTATACCATTGGCCGAGCTCGAGATGACCACTCAGGTTTAGGTCTGGAAATAGCTATCATTCTATCTTAGGAGGGACACTTACAGAATCCTTCTGTGTGGTGATTTGGGACTTGATGTCGTAGCTATTTAGTAATATCAGTTTCTGTCATCTTTTCTGGTGCCGCTTGGGAGGAATAGAAAAGACTAGATTCTAAAGGAGCCATTAATAATTTGTTAGGGTTTTCTAATTGAACTCGTTTAAACCAACAAAATACCCCACATATATTTTTAAACTAAAAATACCAACATTTTGTATTCAGTCTATACATTTGCACAGATGGTCAGAGAACAGAGCATTCATTAATCTTTGTAAGTCGTGAGGAAATGATAGATCTCCACATTTGTAAAGTGCCACAATAGGATTACTGAATTTACAGGTATAAAATTGAAAAGAAAAATAGAAAAATGTAAAAACGTAAAGATCTGACATTCCTCTTCAGCTAGCTTGCTGGAGATTTACAGACTGAATAATTTTCATTTGCATGCATATCCATTTTTATAAATGTGATAAATTCTTATTACTCTGGATTATATTAACCAGGGATCCCTGGTAATTCAGGTGTGTAATATATGAACTGCATTTTTGTTTGTTCCAAGTTCTTACTTCAAAGACAGTACACATGAGTCTTGCAAAGGGGAATTGAAGCCTAAAAACTGGAAACCAGCAGAGGCTTCTTAAGCTCACGTATTTACTCTCGTGCACTGAAACCTAAGCAGTCACACCTTGTCCGTGACTGTCACTTGATTTTAACAAGTTGCTTCATCTCTGGCAACTAACAACCTTTTGTCCTTCCTTCCTTCCTTCCTTCCTTCCTTCCTTCCTTCCTTCCTTCCTCCCCCCCTTCCCTCCCTTCCTTCCATTTTTTCTCTTTCTCTCTTTCTTTTTCTTTTCTCTTTCTCTTCCTTTCCTCCCTTCCTTCCTCCTTTTTCTCCAGCTAACACCAGTTCTAAGAATGTTCTGGTTTTTGGACCTTCATGTAATCACTACTGAGAATTTCCCTATCCCATAGCCATTTGGTAATAGCTTATGCCATTCCATTCTTGCTTTTAAAGAAAACTGGTAATTTTGTTACTTATTTAACATTTTGCTTAGACAAGATAATGTCACCTAACATCCTCAGACTTCAGAGTCCTAACTGTGCCAGTCTGTACCCCAGCTCCTGCCTCTGGCCCTGCTTTCATCCTACAACCATAGTAACTGTGACTACCCTAAATAGGACACGCCCACCTCACCACCCCTCCCACTCTGGCTCTAGTTCCTATGCATCTTTCAGGTCCTTAAATATTTCTTGCTCACCGTAGTTTTTCAAGGTTTGGTGGGCTAATTTCAGCCCCAGTCCCATTGGCTATATTGAATGTGTCTTAATTAGAAAATGTACAGTTATTTATAGAACTATTGATTCACACACACACACACACACACACACACACATTGATAAAGATGGCAGGACAGAAACTGGATGCCTTCTGCCATCTCTCTGGTACCTAGGTCAGTGTGTGGGAGAGGTTCTAAAGTGATCATAGGAGAGTTTCTAAATCGATGCTCTATGGTAAAACCTGAACCTAACATGACCTTAAAGGCTACCTCACAATGCCTGCTTTTACTCCATCCAGATCACCTTTAGGCATTGTAGCAAATGGTGAGAGTCTATATGGTTTTGAATCCACTCCTGTAAAGGCTATTTTGATCCTGGCTTGGTGCTTTCTTCATTGATCTGCAATATGCTGATGAAAAGCCCGTTCCTTTAATCTTTCATTCAAATCCAAGATCTTCTGTAAAAGTTTGGACCAGTTGTTCTTTTCAGCCTTATGCTTCCAGAAATAAGACTCAAATTTAAAATATAGTTACAGATAGCTTGGCCGTATAGCTAGGCTCTTCTCTGACTAGATCATAACCCATTTACTCTAATCTCCATTCTGCCACATGGCTGGTTACCTGTGCTCAGGTACCATGAGTCCGTCTCCGCACATCTTCCCAAGTGAGTCTCCTGCTTGACTCTATCCCAGAATTCTTTCTTCTCCTGGATGTCCCACCCGTTTCCTGCCTACGCCATACGCCATCAGATCTATTGCCGACAGGTGCCTTAACCATACAGACATATGATGTTCTTTCCACAGTCTTCCACTTCTGGCGTTGTGATTGAACAACAATAACTTTCCAAGTTCTCTGTAGATTCCCACCAGTCTTACTTCATATGGCTTTATGAGGGGAAATGAGACCCTGCACAGAAAACGCTTAGCCCTGTGCCTTACGCATGGCAAACAATGGCAGCTGTGTATCCATATTTTTTATTTTTGAACTCAGGGAAATGTGTTACATATAGCCTTAATGCTTGAAGCTTTTCTGCATACTGTGTTTCCACCCTGGCAATGTGTTCTTCAGCTCTCCAAAGTGATGGGGGCAAGGTGCTCTGATTTCCCTTGAGGCAGCCATCAGTCCTTTATTTACACAAACACGGCCGCCACTCAGCTTTTGGCGCAACGTTGCCAACTTCCAGAACGAGCCGACCTCAGAATCTGTTATTTTTCCAGTTATTTAATAAAACTGATTTGAAATTGCAGAAAAGCGCATTAGCACTGCTGCTACACTTCATAAAGACTGCCGTTATTCCTAGAAACTTAGCTTTCCATTCTTTTCTCTTGGACTCCCTCACTGTGTCTTCTGTTTTGACCTTTTCTCTCTCACACCCTGCTTTCCTAGTGACCCTCCTGTTCTGACTGATGAGCCGCCTCCTGAACGCCTCACGTCACTGTCTTCTCAAGAGGCTTTCCTCAGATAGATTTTTCTCTCCCACTATACATAACTGTTTTCTTGAGATTTCTTTTCTCAAATAGATTTCCTCCTTCCCACTGCACTTAATTCTTGGGGAACCTCGTCTGTCTCCAAAGGGTCATCCATCATCTTGTCGCCTAGCTCCCAGACAACGCCTACAGTCCAGCTACCTTCCTCAACTAGCAATTGTTGAATCTCCCCAGTGTGTATCCTGTGAGCAACCCAGACAGATGCCCAAACTGAATCCTCATTTCCTCCTGAAAGATTCCCCTCTCCACTAGGACTACAATTTTGTTACTTGTTTTTGCCACATTCTCTGCCATTTGGCTATGACCTATTTAAACTCAGCTCAATTATTCCATCCTCTATCTTTACTTGAGTTCTATTTTGAAGTAATGAAGATTATATGTTCATTCACTTACCCATCCATGTAGTATTTATCAGATGCTCACTGTGTTTTAAGTAACGTGTTAGGGGCAAGATATAAAATGAAGAACAAACATCTCACAGGTGTGAGCCATAATGGAGGGCTGTGGCCTGGTAGAAGACAGAATTAATCAAATGGTCATATGAATTCATAACTTCAAAACAGAGGAGGCCTTTCAGAAACTATCATACAGACTGAGAAAAGGGAGCTGCACTGGCGTTTGGTGGCTGTACTTTGGAAGAATCCACAGTTAGTGTGGACTTAGTGAAGGATCATAGAAGGCTTCTTCAGGAAGGGCGTCTAGCCAGGTTCTGAGGGAAGAACAGGAATTATTAAGACAGGACACAAGGGGCTAGCTAGCTTCTAGGCTCGGGAAGAGACTTCCTGTGCTTGTCTTGGGCTGCAGCCACACTGTTTCTTTCTCAGAGAGCAATAGAGAGGACCCAGACAAAAGCCAGAAGTAGGGAGGGAGAAGGCCATGGAAGTTGCAGGATGATGACTTGGGTTATTAAAACAGCATCAGTGAAGCATTGTAGATTCTTAAAACCAAGGAATGGCCACTGTCAGAGATGTGCTTGAAAATACTGCTGCAGGGAGCTGAGGAAGGTCCTTGTGTGGTTGCCAAGGAGGCTTTGTAAAGATCTTTTAAGATGACAGCAGATTTCATCGGGATGGCTGTGACAGAGAACAAGAATCAGCCTGACTGGAGAAGTATCGGGGTGGACACCACAGGCTCTGGCAGGTCACAGAATGTGGGTGTTGAGTGTGATAAGAGGTTGCCCCTGGTCCTTTCAACAGATGCAGAGAGATGCCGCTGACAGAAGAGGGAGGGGGCTAGGTAGCTCAGAGGAAGAGAGCAATGTCTGTTACAACTAGTTAAGTTTTGAATTTTTGTTTAAGATGCTTCAATGTTCAGAGTGGACATCCAGAACCTGGTTCTGTATGCTGTAATGTGGGTAGGATTGGACAGAGAGCAGATTGGAAAGTTTGGGGTCAAACCTCAGAAAGGGCTAAGAATAAGTAGTGTTTGATGACAGAGCAGAGAAGCGTACCCCAGCAAGAGCTCTCTACGATACCTAGCCCGTTCAGTCCATTCAACTCTCTGGGCAAGGTCCCTCGGTACCTAACATGGCATGCCACATCTTATAGCATGCTACTATAGTGTGCTGACCTTTAGGTTTTGTAGGTGGATCAAAGCTGCAGATGTTTCCATTCCTATTTTACCTTAAATAGATGGAGCAATCAGGCTGCAGATAGTAAATTAGGATGACAGCTTCAGGTTTAGCCCGCTGCTGTAATGTCAAGAACAATTAGCAGAGCAAGGCTGGCTCTGTGTTGTCTCACTATTTATCCTTAGTTACATTTGTATACTATGAGAGTTTATGAGATATGCTTTTCTTTTTTAAAAGAAAAGATTTATTTATTTATTTTATGTATATGAGTACGCTGTTGCTTTCTTAGACACACCAGAAGAGGGCATCAAATCCCATTACAGATGGTTGTGAGCTGCCATGTGGTTGCTGGGAGTTGAACTCAGGACCTCTGGAAGAGCAGACAGTGCTCTTAACCACTGAACCATCTCTCCAGCCTTCCCCCCTTTTTTCCAAAACATTTAATTTTTTTTTTATGTATACGACTATGTTGTAACTGTCTTCAGACACATCAGAAGAGAGCTTCAGATCTCATTACAGATGGTTGTGAGCCTCCATGTTGTTGCTGGGAATTGAACTCAGGACCTCTAGAAAAGCAGTCAGTGCTCTTAACCACTGAGCCATCTCTCCAGCTCAAGATATGCTTTTCATATCTACATATCTTATTTCATCTGACTTATAACATTATGCCAGGGCCTAGGCCTTAATCTGCCACTTTGAAATATGAATGTTTCAGTAACTGTTAAAAAGAGTCTCAAATGATGATTGATAGGTAACTAATGTGTCAGCATATGAAATACTGGTATAGCCACATTTCAGCTGCTAGCCTGAGCACTGCCCACTGAGTTGCCCTGTGCCAACAGCCAACACTAAGGCTATGATTCATGGAATGTACATAAGGAGACATAATACAAGTTCTCATTTTAGACGTAATTGGTGCCATTTACTTCAATGTCTTTAATATGGAAATAGAAACGAGTGCAATGCTTTCCTGGACGAGTTCACTGTAAATGTGTGAGAGTCTGAGAGCCTACTCTAAAAGACAGTTCAATAGGTTTGAATTAGTTGATGAGTGGTCACAACAACGCCCCATTGAAAGCACGTGGTCCTTCCTTGTAAATACACCAGCCGAGTAAGTGAAACTGAAGTCACTGCAGAGTTAGAGATGTCCTTCTATCTCACCATACCAAAGAAGTAACTAACACCTTCTTAGTTTATATAAAATGTGAAATTAATTCGAGGAAAGTGGATCACTCCCACTTTTAAATAATGTGGGAAAATCCCAAAATCAGTAATTCAGAGATATTGAGTAATTATTGACAAATCCTTAATATTAACATAAATTAAATTTTTTAATTAAAACAAATTAAAATTAAAATAGCTGGGCATGGTGGCACACGCCTTTAATCCCAGCACTTGGGAGGCAGAGGCAGGCGGATTTCTGAGTTCGAGGCCAGCCTGATCTACAAAGTGAGGTCCAAGACAGCCAGGGCTATACAGAGAAACCCTGTCTCGAAAAACCAAA
>JADRCD010238162.1:0-22260 GCA_019843815.1 Montemys delectorum
TGTGTGTGTGTGTGTGTGTGTGTGTGTGTGTGTGTATGCATGTATGTGTATATGTCTATAGGTTCCTCTGTGCTACAGAAATCATATAGAGGTCAAAGGACAACTTGCAGGGGTAGCGTCTCTCCTTCCATCTTGTGTGTCTCAGGGATTAAACTCAGGATCATTACTATGATATGCCAATATATAGTTAACTATGGATGTTGCATCAATTACGTTTAGAAATTAGTTTTCTAGCTAGATTGTACTAGCAGTTCTCAATCTGTGGGTTGTGACATCTTTAGGGGTTGCAAATCAGATGTCCTGCATGTCATGTATATTTATACTATGACTCATAACAGTAACAAAATTATAGTTTATGAAGTAGCAATGAAATAATTATATGGTTGGGGGTCACCACAACATGTGCTATACTAAAAGGGAAACATCATTAAGAAGGTTGAGACCATTGGCTGATGCTCATGCAGTTGTGTTTGAAAGATAATTCTGTCACTGCGTGAAACCATACTGCCCCCTCTTCAGGGGTAATGGACATGATATACCTGATGCACACAGAATGCATCTGCTTACTACTAACTTATTGGCAGCATTTGGGCCAAGCCCTCCTCAGGTACTGTTTCCTGGGATTGGATCCAAGATGACTGGGCTGCACCCAAATGAGGAGCAAGACATTCAAGGTGTCAAATCAGTAATGGGAACTCTGCTTGTGTCAGGGTTGTTGGATTTCAAGCCACAGAAGCCAAGAGTGAATGGCCAACAGCAAACTAACCTGAATGAGCATAACTTTGGGCAAAAATCACAATATGTCTCAAACATCCCTGCTACCGTCTGAACATGTTTGTTCCCTTTAATTGATGTATTGAAATTCTAACATCCAAGGACATGGTGTGAGGTATAAAAGCCTATGGAAGGTGATTAAGTTTCAGTGGTGGTGACACTATGAATGAAAGCAATGTCCTTATAAAATAGAAAATTGTAGGGCTGTCCAAACTTTTGACCTGGGAACATGTCAGTGTCATGTAGTTTGTACTCCAGTATCACACAATGTAGGTTCAAAAACATTTGTGTGTGTGTGTGTGTGTGTGTGTGTGTGTGTAAAGCATCATGAAAGCAAAGTTATGCTTTTGTGTGGAGACTTATTCATTAAAGTAGTCCTTGTTCCTTTAGTGACTAGGGACTGTAATGGGTACTGGAGTGTCTCTCAGCCTATCTATGATTTAACATGGGAAGTGGCAGAGAGGAAGAGTCCTCTATGAAGAAGAAAGCAGCCCTCAGCAGATGTGGCTCATTAGCATTATGGGCTCTGCAGATTTCAGACTGTGAAAACGTTTCTATTGTTCATTTGCTACCGGATTTATAGTGTTTCGTTGTACCATCCCAAATGTACTCTGAAAAATGTCTCTGGCGGAGGTGGCTGTCACTCACAATACACCCTTATTGAGCAAGTCAGGAGCCTCTATACTTGCTGTTCCAGAGCTTTGGCCCATTTTGGTGTCTGTTCCCTCATGCCCTAGGCCCACATACTACAGGCGGTCTTTCCAGTTGGTCCAGCATCTCCAGAGACAGGGAAGGCTGATTTTTGCTTTCATCCCTTCTACGGCCTTACTGAAATACATGTTGTTGCTCAAAAGCACATTTTAGGTCTCTGCTTAATCTTCCTCCTTTGCGAATCATTTCAATAATACCCTTCCCTTTCCATTCATCTGAGATTAAAGTTTTCCCCTAGGATCAAGTAGAGTGCCTCGCTCAGCAGCACACAGACACGTGCTTATGGTACCAATGTTTAAATAAATGGGGGTGAAAATGTTGTCCTAAACCAATGAATTTCTACTGATATCATAGCAGGCTTTTGCATGCAGGCGTTACTTTTTTAAACCCCTCCAATCCGGCAGAGAGCTTTCTCTCTTGCAGTAGGATAAATTCTGAGTGGTTACTAGTGTGTCTCAATGTTACCAGACTGGACAAAAACCCAAAGCTTATCAGCCTGGTGTGCTGTTCCTCTGCTTTGGGAGACTTAAGAAAACAATGTCACCTCCATGATGCTCTGTCACTCTAGAGCCCCATGTTCATTGAGGTGACATGAGATCTCAAGTCACTGCTTGTTTCAGGAAGCCTGGCTTCTCAACACTTAATAACATAGAAAGGTTTTTAATACAAAACAAAAAAGAATGCATACTTCCTTCCATGATTAATCCTTTCTCCAAATTCTGCTTCAAATGATTGTAGGATTGTATCTTTTCTCTGATGGGTATTGATGTACCCAAAGTTGTCCACACCCATTAACTTGCCACCTATCAAATATGTAAAGCTTGATGTTTTAATTTATATGTGGATATTGTCTAGTCATTTTTATGAATGTGTGTACTATATCTTTTTAAAATAACATCTTTTTATTGTTTTTAATTAAAATATGATTACATCATTTCCCCCTTTCCTCTTTTACCTCCAACCTTTCTCATGTGGCTCACCCATGGTCTCTCTCTCAAATTCTCGAGCTCCTTTTCCTTTCATTGTTGTTATCTTAGTATGTTTTCTTTCACTTGCTCTTGGAAAAATGCCTAATATGTATGGTAAGTTAAGTCACCTAGTGCTTGTCTGTTGTCTTCTACATGAAAGATATCAATGCTTCTACTAAAGAAAATACAACTGCCTTTCCTTTTGTTAGAGTCCTTCTTATTGAACAAAGGTTTTATTCCTGCTGGTACAATTGCTCTCTCCTTTCAATAGTAATTATTCTGTTCAAAGTAAACATTGTGACATCCTTTAATAAAAATTACCATTCTACATTCTTTAGATAAAATTGACATCACTATATGGATTCTCCTAAGTTTTAGAGAATATTTGACCATACTTTATCCCTTTCCCTTTCTCATGTTATTTTTCTACTCTAGAACAGTGTGAGACCTGTATCATCATCTACCTTGTCTCTTGTTTCTTTTCAGACAAGGTCTCACAAGGTCCATGCTGGCTTCAAACTTGTGACCTCCTGCCACAGTGTCTGAGGACTGGCATTATAGGCATACGACAGCACAACTGGCTTTAAAATTTTAAAGCATCAATTAGTAGTTATACACATGGAATGGACTTTAAAATATAATAAGATACCAAAAGCTCCTGGGTAGTTGAGCTCACCATAGTCAAAGACTTACTCCCTATGGCAGTGCTACTGGGAAACCTTTGGAGACTGAATCTAGTGGAGTGACTTAAGGACATGAAGTATTACTCATAAGGCCTCTGATAATCTGAGCAAGAACATTGTTATAAACCCAGTTGCTATTCTGTTCTCTTATTCTCCAGTTATGCTCAATACATGACCACAGACACACATTCTCATCACCATGTGTCCCTACCAGATGCCATCGTTGTCTAAGCAAATGCCTCTGATGTCTGTTCTGCAAGTAAGAACACCAAGAGGCTGGATAAACAAACCTTTATTCTTTACAAATTATCAGAGCCCACTGCAGAGCTGGCTAATTCACCATGTTAGTGTATAATCCTAAGTCTCATGTGACAACAAGCAAATCCAGAAAGGATAAGTAGCTGAACACTCTCTCAGACCAAATAGATGATGTTGACAGAGCTAGGACTGTAGAAAATATTTTTTTTAAATGCAGAAAACAGGATTGGAGAGATTGTGCAGTGTTTAAAAGCCATTACTGCTCTTTCAGAGGGTCCACATTTGGTTTGGTTTCCAGCACCCATGTCAGGTGGTTCACAACCTAATATAACTCCAGCTCCAAGGGATCTGATACTGTCTTCTGGTTTGAAGGCATCTGCTCCCATGTGCATAATTCAAAATGTTTGTGTAAAGATAATTTGGAGAAAACAAGGATAGGAAATCTGGAGCAGGGAGGAAGGGAAGAGAAAGAGAGGAAAGGAGCAAGAGAGAAAGAGAGAAAGGATAGAGAGATGTCTTTAATTCATCTCTATAGTCAGAAATAAAACAATGTGCAAGGAAAAAGAAGCAGGAGAAGTATGCCACACTAACATAAGACAGTCTAATGGCGAGATGTCTTTAATTCATCTCTATATTCAGAAATAAAACAATGTGCAAGGAAAAAGAAGCAGGAGAAGAAGTATGTTGCACTAACATAAGACAGTCTAGTTCTTGCAGGAATCATCACCCACATCTTAAACAGCACTGCCATCATGGTGGACCAACAGGAATAGTGCTGAGAGACAGCTCTTCTCTTTTCTTTCAGGTATTGGTAAGTTGTTAGTGGTACACACATTTTTTCTTCAGCTTTAGCAGATCCCAGAGCTTACCCCTGGGTAAAGAGCAGCTCTGTCTATGGATGACTCTTACCCAACCTGGTGACTGGCTTATGTATCATTAACATTCTTGTGAGTTATTTATAAATGTCTCCAAACCAGAAAACATCATTGCTTTATGTTTTGATCTAGTAAAAAAAAAAAAAAAAAAAAAAAAAACAAAACAAAAAAACAGTGCCTTCCTTAATTACAAATGCGCCCTCTTAACAGCGTGGAAAATATTGTTCTATTACTTAACATGCTGCTATATTCCATGATAAAGTTAAATTTTTAAATGAAATATGAAACTAATTATGAAAAAGCATTTTTGGGTAATAAAGGAATATTTTCCAATTCAAAGGTGACAGTCCACAAACCACAAGAAATTCAAGAAGAAGGAAGATCAAAATGTGAGCATTTAATTCCTTCTTAAAAGGGGGAACAAAATACCCACAGAAGGAGTTGCAGAGACTAACTATGGAGCAGAGACTGAAGGAAGGACAAGCCAGCCTGATATAGCTGTCTCCTGAGAGGCTCTGACTAATACAGATGTAGAGGCTCACAACCATCTATTTAACTGAGTACAGGGTCCCCAATGAAGGAGTTAGAGAAAGGACCAAAGGAGCTGAAGGGTTTGCAGCCCCTTAGGACGAACAACAACATGAACTAACTAGTACCTTCAGAGCTCCCAGGGACTCAACCACCAACCAAGGACTGTACACAGTGGGACTGATTGTTCTGGCAGCATGTGTATAGTAGAGGATTGCAAATTCGATCATCAGTGGGAGGAGAGGCCCTTGGCCCTGTGAAGGTTCTGTGCCCCAGTGTAGGGGAATGCCAAAGCCAATAGGTGGGAGAGGGTAGAGGCAACAGGGGTTTGTTCTTGTTGTTTTTGTATGTTTGTTTGTTTTTTGGAGGGGAAACTGGGAAAGGAGAAATCATATAACATGTAAATAAAGAAAATATCTAATTAAAAAAGAGAATTTTAAGAAAAAACCAAAGGTGACACTCAAATAATATGCTCACACGAGAGTTTATATGCAATTTTGTAGCAGTCTACTCAAACTGATTAGAGAAACTTGTATGAAATTCTGAATGTTTTCACAATAAAGCAGTTCACTTTTTAGAGTTTTACTTCATTTTTATTGTGATCGTGTGTGTGTACAGATCGTGTGTGTGTGTGTGTGTGTGTGTGTGTGTGTCTGTATGTATGTGTGTGTATGTGTGTACAGAGTGCAGATGCTCTCAGAGGCCAGAAGAGAGTATCAGATCCCATAGAGCTAGAGTTACAGACAGTCTTGAGCCTCCTAGCATGGATGCTAGGGACTGAATTCAGGTTCTATGTTAGAGCTATAAACACTCTTAACCACTGATCCATCTCTCCATTCCACTGTGCATTTATTTTAAATAATAAACTTTGAAATAAGCCTTAGCTTCAATATAGCTCTGAGAACACTCTCTTTGAATAGATAGCATTGATCTCAGATATGTTTCAGTTCAAAGATCTCTAATCAGTAAATAGGAAAGCCAAACGTAAAAAATACTCATACAAACAGAAAAAAATATTTATAATATAGCTACTGACATCAAATTCCCTTATTCTAATGTATTGTGTGCATGGGGATATTTTTCACTGTAATAATCTGTTCTTATGGTTTCCTCCTAGAATAATTACAGACTAATACTCTTTGTGTAAAGTCACATCTGCTCTCAGGAAACACAAATGAACAGAGAGATTTGAAATTAGTTGGAAATTTCGAAACTTGTGGCTAAGACCAAGTTAACAGTAGATAAAATTTTTCTTCTTTTAGTAGATTTCACATGCTGGCAATATATAAATTTGCATCAAGTCAAAACTATTATAATTTTGGACCCCAAATGGAAGTTGTTTATGAATAACTAGGGAACATGCACTTTATTTATAGCACAGAAATCACTAACACTGGAAAAACAAAAAGGCAATCACTGTATCTCCAAGCGTGTAATGGCCATGTTAGATACAAGAGCCACGCATTTAACTGCGTCATTCTTAAATCGAAACTGAGTGGTGGAGATTGTGACTGCCTTTGGAAAATTAGAGAAAAATAACACTTTTAGAATTACAACATAAAAGACAATTAAAGTTGCTATCCTATTCCCCAGAACAATAAAGTTCCATTTAGGAGGAAAGAGAAACAAGACATCAGAGAAATACTAAAAAAAAATCAATCAGATATCTCTTCTCTCTCTCTCTCTCTCTCTCTCTCTCTCTCTCTCTCTCTCTCTCTCTCTCTCCCTCTCTGTCTCCCTGTGTGTGTGTGTGTGCGTGCATATGTGTGTGTGTGTGTGTGTGTGTGTGTGTTTGTATATATTTATTCTATGGTGAATATCTTTTCATAGACTTTTCTTTTACTTCCCTTCTTAGTTCTGAGTCTCAACATCTCCATTTCTTTAAAAATGTGTCTTTCTAACTCTTGATTATCAGGTGACCCTCCACCATACTTTGGTTGCCATTGTTGTGACATTAGAGAAAGAAACCCGGTGGCCCTGTCAGGTTAAGCTACTTAAGCTCAATACATTTATTAAGAGACAGGTGATTATGAAGAAGAAAGAATGATCTTATCAACATGGCCGCATTAGGAAGAGGGACAAAGGTCCAGTGACACTTGCTTCAAGCCCAACAGTTGGGACCTGAAATGAAGGAATGAAGTTTAGTTTTAAATAGAAGACAAGAAGGCAAGGGCTATGTATAACCACAGACTGTCCAGACATTGTCTCACTCATCACTCCATCACTGGCCCACTATCTTGGCTCCAGTGTCTCCCGTAATGAGAAATCTTTTTTTTTTTTTTTCTTTCTAGGAGACAAGTGTCTTCTCTGGCTGAGACCAAGTTTCAAGTGCTTCCTCTTTCCCTGAGAAAGTTGATTTTTTAAAAAGTCCATTGTTTCAACCATCCTTGAACCATCCAAAAGGAGGAACCCACATGTCTCTTTCAATACCTCCATTTCTGCCAAGATGTTACACTTTCCCCAGGTCCCTTCTGTTCTGTTTGTTTCTTTTCTTTTCTTTTTTTCATCTGTTATTATAAGTGAGTTCTAGCAAAAGTATTTTTTAGCTCTATGAAGAAGCTTCTTTGTCCGATCATTATATTAAATAGCCGCAAATAATATTTCTGATAATGGACCCTTTGCCTCAAGAGATGAGCAAGGAGAAAGTGAAGCTACTTTCCTTAAAAGCTGAACATAGCATCTTAGGCTGCAATGCATGGCCCCAAATTCGCTCTTAGTACTAGCACAGTGCGCTTCCATTCATAATTTTGTACCATCACTGCTCCTGCATTTTCACATACGATGCCATTCAGCGCTCTTTACAAAATAAATGATCATTCACCTTTGCTTCTTCTCTCTGATTAGAAAAGTAAAAAAAAAAACAACAACAACAACAAGAACAACAACAAAAACCACCACCACCACCAACAACAACAAAAGACCTTCCTCCAGGATTTGACTTTACATGAATTTGTTCCCATCACTCAACATATTTATGTTCTGATTTTTATTTTTATCATTAAACTTCTCCTCTTTCTGTTCTATTATTTCTTTCCCCTAAGATACTTATTTCTTCTTTCCTCTGTCCTCCTTCTTTTCACTGGTCCCCCTTTCCATATTTTTCTTTTATTTCACAGCCCCACCTTCTATCCCTTCTCCTTCCTTTTGGCATTTTTATTCTCGTGCAGAAAAGGCTTGCCAGGCCTTGTCACTCATCCTCAAAGCCCAGAGACAATTAGTCATTAGAGAAAGAAAGTGGATACTTTCTGGCCTCTTTCTGCAAAGATTACTTCTCAGTCCTTGCTTTGTCCTCACCCCCTCCTACCATGTCCGGTTTGCCCATTTAAATATTGATGCCCCTCGCTGGCTGCCTACTAAAGTAACCGTGCCTGGCACTCTGCAGAGGCAAGAGGAGCTGCAGCCTGGCAGCAGGTAAGAGACGTTAGGCACCTTTTCCTCCTATCTGTTACCAGCTCTTCAGTAGTTCCCGGGCTCCAAGCTTGCCAAGGACAGAAAACCCCATGTGTGTGTCAGTAGACTTGCTGTCCTGAGAGAAGCTCCACTTCCTTTAACTTTCTGGTGCTGTATCAACCGCTACCCTGAAGCAGGAAGAAAGGGCAGCCCGATTTCTTCAAGTGGGACAAGGGCTAACAGCACAGTGGAGATTCTAGTTACCCACATCTCAGGGTTTTTGTGCTGAGGACAAAAGACTGGTTTGGGCCTTCCAAGGTTGCCTAGTCTTAGCTTACCCAGAGAGGCTGCACAGGCAGCTACCTTCCCCAGTGCTCTGCACACTTCACCCAGGTGAGTTACATCGGTGGCTACCTTGCCCACTGGTCTGATGGTTCCAGAATCAAGACTGTGTCGTTTCAGAATGTCAGTGTCACAGCAAGAGTTCCCGGAGACTGATGAAGCCTCTGAGTGCTTCAGCGTGTACCACTTAATTATGTGCCCTGTGTAATTTCAGAACAGTTCTATTTATAGTCAGACTTTATTTTTAAAAAGCTTATATTTTGGAGTAGGAGGCGATGCAAATCATTTTAGGCCTTGTAATGAGCCTTAAAATGCCACTCCACGGAGCTGTAAAATTGGCCTGCACTTCAAATGGGTCACATTTAGATCTAGATGACAGTAATGGCAGGGCTTGAAAATGTGAGATGTTTTTCATGTTTGAGTGGATATGTGTGATATGTAGTGTGTGTGTATGTGTGTGTGTGTGTGTGTGTGTGTATGTATGTATGTATGTGTGTCTGATATTGGTTCGTGTGTGTGTGTGTGTGTGTGTGTGTGTGTGATATGTGGTGTGTGTGTATGTGTGTGTGTGTCTTTTGTAGAGGTAGTTGTTTATTACTAGGTAAAAAAATACAGACGTCAAGGACATTTAGGACATCTTCTAGCAATTCAGACTTGATGCAAATGTTTAGCAAGGTCAGATTGCATCTGACATATATTCAACATTCCACAAATGGGGAAGATACAAGAAGTAAAATGTGAGTGTGACCAGTAGCAGAAAGATGGTAGTAAGGATGTGGCATTGTCCTTGCTGTCAGCCTTGTCAGCATCTGGGAAGAGCCTTAGTATGTGCATGGGTTTCTTCTGGGTGTACATGAACTCTGTCTGTATGTCTGTGTGGGCATGCGTGTGCTGAGTAGAGGAGAGACAAACAGGTTACTGGAAGACCCATGTCTCTTAAGAGCACAATGACTCCTAGCTTCGCTGCTTTGATTACAGTCTAAATAATTTTTAATTTGTTTTTACTTTTATCTTTAATACTTTTATTTGCCCCTTGAAAATTTTATAAATGTACACAATGTCTTAATCATATTCATTTTCTGTTCCTCCTTCATACTCTTCCTAGGCACTTTCCAATTTCATAAACTTTCATGTATATATATATGTGTGTGTGTGTATACGTATATATGTGAATATACATGCATATCCATTCTACTGAGTGTAGTTAGTGCTGCCCACATGATCAGGGGTATGAGGCCATCCATGGGGACATAGGCAATCTATCATTACCACACCCCTAAGGATAAACGACTCCCCCTCCCTCACCAACTATCAATGACCAATAGCTCCTCAGTTCCAGACAGGACCCTGGAGCCCCTCTCCTATCAATGTTGGACTTTTAAATGTCTTTATCTTGTGTAGTTCTCATGCAGGTAAGCATTATTTCTGATAGTTCATGCATGTAAAAGCCATGTCATATCCAGAAGCTGGAATTCCCAGGGCTCTTTCCCTGTCATCCTGAGTATCACATTCTTTTTCTCCTTTCCTTCCTTCCTTCCTTCCTTCCTTCCTTCCTTCCTTCCTTCCTTCTTTCTTTCTTTTTTTCCTTCCTTTCATTCTCTCCCTCTTTCTTTCTTTCTTTTGGTATAAAACAAAGTTTATTTGGGATACAAGAAAGGGATTTGGGGAAGGGAGTAGGGGCAGAGAAAGAAAGGGGACAGAAAAAGAAGAAAGAGAAGAGAAAGAGAGGGAAAGAAGGGAAGAGGCAGGCAGTGAATATGTGAAGAGAGAGAGAGAGAGAAGGAGAGAAGGGGGGGAGGGAGGGACCCTCACATTCTTTTCACAGCCTTTTATGTTCTTTTTATCTCATTTTCTAGGACATTCCCTGAGCCTTGTGGGTGGGGATTAGTACTGTACTGTATATAGCTGAACATAATTATTTTTTTCTAACCTAAGACAGGGGTGCCTGAAACTTGGAAGCAACTTGGGAGGGTCTAAGGAGTATCCCCAAAATCACATGGGTCTGTCCCAAGAGTGAGTTAGCTTTTCACCATCTAGTGGTATATATATATATCCTCTCTTTCCCTCATCCTATATTTCTCCCACCAAGATTCAGACCAACCTCTACTGCAGGTTATCCAGAAGTGATGCATAGTATCAGAGTAGGCCCAACACCCACCTAGCTGCCCGACTCTAGTACCAGATCTTTGAGGGCAGTCATGGTCAGGCTCATCCCTGAGCACAGTGGGGAAGCAGGATAATCAGTTGGCTAAATGTTTCTATTTTCTGGGTCTGATTGTTCCACTGTGGAGATACAGCTGCATCATCTCTGCTCCTTTCTTAGTCGCCCCTCCTTGTACCTATTTCCAGCTCATCTTGACAGCTACATTCAGTCTTGACCCTTACACCTACCTCTAGGCAGACGCCTGTTTCCCAACATTCAATGGAAGCTCCCACACCCCACCCGTGTTCCCTCCCAATCCTTTAGCGGTTCACCTTCTCTCCGGGCTCCACACTCACGTTTGCTGAAATAACATGGATCATATAAGCTCACAGAGACCGAAGTAGCAAGCACAAGGCTTACGTGGGTGTGCACCAGGTCCTCTGCAAAGTGTTGTAACGATTGGCTTAGTATTTTTATGGAACTCCTAAGTGTGAAAACAAGTGGGTCTCTGACTCTCATGCTTCTTCTTGGGCCTCTTCTCCTGTTGGGTTGCCATGTCAGACTTTTGATATGAGAGTTTTTTTGTTTCATCTTATTACATTTGTTTTTTAAAAAGAAAATAAATGTTTTGAAACCAAGCAACAGTGAAGAGATTAACTATATTTTTAAGATCCAGCACATAATCTATTTGAAAATAACAATGAAAACAATATATTTAATCCCAGGATTCAAAGCAAACATTACTTTTTGAAATCCATTGTTTTAAATGGATACTCTTAAAGAGTAGTGAGATGGTTCGGTGGGGAGAGGAACTTACTATGCAAGCCCAGTGATGCGAGTTTCATTCCTGAAGCCAAAGTCAGGTGGAAGAAGGATACCAAGTCCAATGATTTGTCCCACACATGTGCTGTTGAATGTCAACCACATATTCATGCTAATTTATACTAAACCAGAAAAATTTTTAGAGTAATTTTCTTTAGATATGGTTCTAAGACCTGCAGTAACCCTCTGAAAATTGTCCAAATCATAACTATGGTTCATTGTTAATTAGTTCCCTACTGTTTAAATTATTTTTATTATTCTTTAATCTTTTTCTTACAGTCCAGTCTTCATCTCCCCCCCCCCTTGACTGTTCTTCATCCCATTCCTCCTCTTCCTTCTTCAAGAAGATGTCCCTGCTACCCTACCAGACTTCCCCTCTCCCCGGGTCCTCAAGTCTCCCAAGGGTTATGTCCTTTTCCCTTACTGAAGCCAGACCAGGCAGTCCTCTGCTTTATATGTGTCGGGGGCCTTATATCAGCTGGTGTATGCTGCCTGGTTGGTGGCTCAGTGTCTGAGAGATCTCAGAGGTCCAGGTTAGTTGAGACTGCCGGTCTTCCTGCGGGGTCACCCTGCTCCTCAGCTTCTTTCAGATTTTTCCTAATTCAACCACAGGAGTCCACTGGTTGGGTATAAGTATCTGCATCTGACTCTTTCAGATGTCTGTTGGGCCTCTCAGGGGGCAGTCATGCTAGGTTCCTGTTTGTAAGCACACCATAGCAGTATTAAGCCTTGGAGCCTCCTCTTGAGCTGTATCCCAGTTTGGGCTTGTCACTGGACCTCCCTTTCTTCAAGCTCTTCTCCAGTTTTGTCCCTGTAGTTCTTTTAGATAGGAACAATTCTTGGTCTGACAACAAAGACTATGAGTCTAAGTAGTCATTTATAAATTAGACCACTGTTTCCCAACCTTCCTAATAGTGTGACCCTATCATACAGTTCCTCATGTTGTGATGACCCCATCATAAAATCATTATTGTTGTTACTTTATAACTGTAAGTTTGATACTGTATGAAATGTACTATAAATATCTGTGCTTTCCAATGGTCTTAAGCAACCCCTGTGGAAAGGTCACTGAACCCTCAAAGTGGTGGTGAGCCACAGATTGAAAACCACTGGACTGGATTATTATCATTATCAGCAATAAATAAGATGGTAGTAAGGAGAATTACTGGTAACAATTCTGTGGCATTTTATGTGTTAAAGTGGTATAGATTCTGAGAAGAATGCATTTAATGGGTGCAGAGTAAGCATTCACAGTATGCTTAACGTTTGCAACCGTGTGTTTTGTTGATCCTCCTCACAGCTAATGGCTTCTATCCTATTGTCTCATTTTTGTCTACATCTTTCACTTGCATGATGCTACCACAGGTAGGCAGGTGAGAAGAGAATATTAATACTCAGTGGTTATGTGATTAGAAAGGGCTGGTTAATCTCTGCTTTGTGGATTCAAAACATTCATTGACTTGACTATCATACATATCAGTCTTAACTATCAACTGGCCTGTCACAACTTTCTATAAAAGGGGATATCCTCTCCACTAAGGTAAATACACAAAAAGTCAGAAATGGTTGTTTTTGACAGTCCAGGTTCTCTTCAAAATGCCTATGCACCTCAGGATGACTTTGAACTCTTGATTTTTCTGCCTCCACCTTTCAAAATTTGAAATTACATGTGCCCCATCTATATTGGACTAAGGTTAAATATTTTAAATTAAACTGTTGTGGCCCAGTACCAAATTTGGGAGTTTGCAATTGGCAAGTCTCTTGTTTAGAGATTGCTGGAAATGCAATTTTGTGTATGGTTAGAATGTTTTTGGAGGACTAAGGCTGAAGCAGTAACAGACAAGAAGAATTCTGCCTAAGGATCACATTTTACAAATCAGTCATCCATACTCAAATCAGTGTTTCATCTCACCACAGGTTATGGGAACACTTCTTGCCATTTATGATGGTGCGTGCTCAACTGGTTTTGAAGTCATCCAAGTTAGTGCTTTGTTCTGATCTTTAGTATTGTGACTTATGCATGCTAAAGGGGTGCTGTCATATTGTTGCTGTACATTTCTGTCTTCCTTCAGAGCATTCCCAGGTTGATGATCTACACCAGCAATAGCTTCGTAAAATGGCTTCTCTGAATCCTGGTGTCATCAGGAAATTTGAGATATTAAATATTCTGCCCAACTTGGATGTAAAGGCAAAGAAGCAGTGTAGACACCGTATAAAGTAAAATAACTAGATGTGGGGCTGGTGGTAGTTACTGCATCTACCAAAGAGGTCATGATAGAGCACCTATCTATGCTACGGAAGGCTCACAATCAGAAGATGATTGAAAATATTTTGAGGAGGGAAGATGTTTGTCTGCTCCATTATGAAATTATTGAAATGTCCTCTTCAAGGATGTCTATTTTTTTTCATGACTCAGACTGAAGATGGTTCTTTCTGTGAAATCCATGCCACTGGTACAAACATCATCATTATTGCCATTGCATGATCACTGGTAGAACTACAAAGAGCTCCCTCCTCCAGTATCCATTGTCTCCAGAGCATCACAGTCAGAGATATGAAGCCAGTATGTGAATATGTGAAGCAAGTCACATGATTCCTTGGTACCTCTTGTAGTTTTGAAGAGGGGCACTAACTGGAGAAGGTAACAAATCAGCTCACTGGGCTCTTTGGAAATGCTAACATGGCTAGAACTAGGAAGAACTTAGTTCTATCTCCTCTTTCAATTTATAAAAATACATAAATAGATAGATAGATAGGTAGATAGATAGATAGATAGATAGATAGATAGACAGATAGATAGATAGACAAATAAATAAATAAAGGAAGGAAGCCAGGCAGTGTCTCTCCCAAACTCATATTATCCAAGTGGTTTCCTAAGAACTAATAAGTTCTTTTATGAACAGATTTCAGTTGTTGCAAGCACTAATAGCAAATACTTGTTTGATTCTATTCCATGTAGCACGTGACTTTCTGAGTCTGACTGTCCCTCCAACTTTGGGGAGCAAATATCTGACTCTATTTTTATGAGTAACATTTCCTCATCTCATTAGTTTGAAAATACAGCTACTATTCCTGTGGGTGTCTTTAGATGGAGCAACTAGAGTCAGAAGGGGTTACACAGTGCCTGTTCACTCATGCAAAGGTCAGCAGAGGGAGGACAAGGGGAAGAGATACAAAGTTTCTTGCATGGCCTTGTCCTAAATTCTACCTGCCTTTTTCTCCTACTCTGTCCCTTCCTTATCAGAGCTGGGAGTGGACAAGTTTGTCTTTTGTTCTCCCTTCAAACACAGCTCTAGCATTTATAACCACAGCTCTGTTCGGGGACACTGGAAGCATGAAGAATGATAGGGCAAACAGACAATAAAGCCCAATGTTTAGAAACGTGTTTATCAGAGAGCATGCTGCCTCTGCTTTTGGCCTCTTCTAGCAGAGTCAATCTAGAGACCAAGAACAATGAACAATTTAGACTCTCAGGAAAAATATTGAAGTTTTCCTTTGTAGTGGCTTTAAGATGAACCCAATCTCAACTGCTTTTTTGATGTGTGAAACTTACTTTGCAATTGAATAATGATTTTTATGAAGAAGCTACATAAGGAAAACAGATTTTAGGTTGATCATATTATGGAGGTCAGTGCCATTTTGCAAGGTAGACTATTCTTCTAGAAGTTAACTCTGTCAGATTACCTCTATCCCTGCTTCTGCTGTGTGGTAGGACGTTTTCTGAGTCAGCTAGGATAACTCTTTTTTTCAAAAAAATGGGGCATAAATTAAAAGAAAGAAAACGGGACACCTTGTGTGATGTGATATGCAATACATCTGAATTAGCAATTTTCTTCTTCAAATTCTTGGCCCAGATTCACAGATATCTTCAGTCCCTGCATTTGACTGGATTAGGGTCGTTGAGCTTTCTTAGCTCTTTCTCTTTCTATGATCCAATATGATGCTAATTTTATATCATTGTAGCAAAATACTTGAGAAATTCAGCCAAATCCTCCTCTTTTCATAGATGTTAAGTCTGTGGTTGGCAGTATTCACTGTCTCTAGGCCTGAGGCGAGGCAGGCGAGGAGCATGGAAGAACGACTCACCTTCTGGAGGTCAGGAAGCAAGGAGAGATGAAAGAAGGAGCTAGAGAGGGTATCTGCTCTCTCCGACCGACTTCTTCCAAAGTCCTGCTAACTGCCAGAGCCCGCATCACTTATGAATGAATCAGTGAATTAATCTACTGATAATTTCCGAGCTTTCAGGATCCATTCACCTTTCAAATCCCCCTGACCTGAGCTCTGCTGCCCAGGGAGCCAGTCTTTGACACAGGAGGTAGAGGGCAATGAATCAGATCCACATCACAGCAAACATTTTCCCTAGATTCTGCATCTCTCAGTCGCATCTCAGTCACAATTTGCCCCTGGCTTTCTAATTTACATCAAACGCATCCACCCAACCTGCTTTACTAACCCCATCTGGAGATGCTTTTTCATCTCTTTATAACTGGAAAGTAATTGAAAGAGCTAGCATGGGACTCTGATCAGTGCTAAACAGGCTAAGTGTATGTTTAAAGATTTAGTTTAGCTGGCAAAGTGGGTGGCAGTACATCCCACTCAGAGGGGATAAAGTATCTTTCTCTGTCCTTTCAGTTCTGTGGCATAGCTTTCAGTCTATGAGTTTTCTACTGCCTTGGGTAAGTTTATTACTGAATCATTGTGAGAGACAATTTCTGTATTGTGGAATGAACGGACACCCCTGTTTTCTTCCTGAGTTTCTTCATGAGTGCGTTCATGTGTATGGAGGAATAGGTGTGTGCACACACTTGTGAGAGCAGAGGATGATCATGACAGTTGTGTCTTAGTCTTGGTCCATCTTGTTTTTGGAGACAGTCTCAAAATTAATAGGAAATAAATAACTATGACTACCACTAAAATAAAAAATAAATGTTGGTGAGAATGTCGAAAAATTGAAGTCCTTGTGAATTGATGTCGAGAAGAAAAAGTTGTATGGCTGTTGTGAAGCCAGTAAGAAGGCTCCTCTGAAGCTTAAAATTGGAAGCATCCTTATACAACAATCATATTTATACCCTCCAAAATCAAAGACAAGAACACAAAGATATTTTCATCTCTGCTTGTGGCAGCATTATCCACAAAAATCAGAAAAACACTTAGACATTCACAAAGAAAGTGTGATCTACACACAGAGGGCAGTATTATTCTGTCTTAAAGAAGGAAGTACTAGGACATGTTATTAATATAAACCTAGGAGATAGTTTGCTAGTGACATAGTATAGCCATGGAATGACAAATGCTATTATTATGTTTATCTGTCATATCTGAAGATATTGGACAAATGGAATCAGAGACTAGAATGCAGTTTAGAGGATGAGATGTAGGCAAGCTTGGGGTAGTTGCTCAGTTGTGCCAAGGTTCAGTCTTTCAAGATAATACAATTGTAGCTATCTGTAGTACAACAATATGCTTATAGTTAACAACAGTGACTGTGCACTTAACAATTGTTAAGTGAGTAGGTCTCACATGATGTGAAAGTGTCTGGTTCACCACAGGGCAGGAAGGTTACAGGGAGGCAAGGAGGAAGGGATAGAGAGAGGGAGGGAAGGAGAAAGGAAGAAAAAGAGATAAAGAGGAGAGATGGTGCCTATGGGCCTGCCTCAGCCTTCAGAATGAACAATATGAGGCAGAGCATAGCTTCACGTAAAGGTCAAAGACTGATGATCTCTGGCCTTGTAAATCTGTTATTATTTTGTGCTAATAAATGCTTGTTTCTTTTCTTTTACTATTTTGTGTTAATAAGCACTGGTTTCTTACTATTCTGTGGTTGTCAGTAACAAGAATTAAGAAGAAAAGTGTTAATTGCTAAGGCTCTTTTCTCTCTATCTCAAGGACTTGTGTTGGCCAGGCAAGAGGCTTGGAGCTTGTTAAGTCTTTGTGAACCAGAGAGAAAAGAAAGGAAAAGAAGGACACTCACTCATACACATACACCATAGTCTGGTCCAACCACCTGTGTCCACAAGTGTTCATGCACACTTACATATGTACATGTATACCTACACATGTATGTATGTGCATACATATAGACAAACATATACATATATACATTTGGTGGATAAGGTTGAGTCCCAAAAGCCACGCCATATTTCGTCTCCCTGGCCTTCTCATATCTTTTTAGACATAAGTTTTTTAGAAAATTATGTCACAGATAAAATGATACACAAAAAGGTAATTATAGAATGATGCTTGTAGTAAGTTCAAAGCAATGTTTCATTCTATAAGTGCATTAGAAGTTCAAAGCAGTAGTTTTTACATAACCTCTATCATAATGCATGCCTGTGGCGTCATCCTTGGACCTGACCTAGAATGAATATTTTTCGTGATCACATCCTTGACCTAAGCATATTTCTATTTTTAGTGTAATCATGAAAACTCATTATATTCTTTATGATGTAGGCTTTATTTACTATTCAATGAGGAGTGGGCACATTCTATTCCTGAGTCTTGTCTTTCTGACAAAACAACTAAAACCGTCTCCTAAACTATTCAATCAAATCAGGAATTCTATAAAACTATTAATTTATCTAAGCATTAATTCATGAAGGTTCATCTTCATGTTAATCTACAGTAAATTTTCTCAACAGGGCAGCCAAATGCCCAGAAATCATTAGGTTATGCAATAGTGACAGGAAATGTATACCAGCAACAAGAAGCAATCCTGAAATGAAGTTTCTAAGGACCTTATTAGAGCTCACCCATCACCAGCAAAATGGTGGACAATCTCTTATGTGCCTTCTGAAAGATGAGGAATTTAAAAAAAATAGCAAAATTTTACTATAATTTTTTGTTGTTGTTTAGAAGTGAATAAAAAGATAGACATGCAAGAGACTAATGCACCTGTAGTCTGAAGGCTGCTAGGAGCACTGTGGGGATTTTTATCACTAACTCCATCCTCCTTTTTAGTGGGGTGGGAGCAGAACAGGATCAGCTCTTGAATTTACAAACATAAAACAAAGAATTTTCCCACCTTCTCCACTAGTCACAAAGATAGTGGGATAAGGTGGGGGGGGACTTTCATTATTTATAAATTTTAAGAGAGAACATGGTGCTTAGGATAAAGAATCTGCTTAAAGGATTGTAGAATGTAATAATTAGGCTTTTCTTTATAGCTGAGGTGGTGTAACTTGTTTCAGGCTTCAAAATAAATAGTAACCAGACCCCAGTTAAAAGGACTTTGACAAGATCTGTTGTGACCCACAAATCCTCTTAAGTGTATCTTGTAATTGGAGTGACCCTCTGAGTTAGCTAATTGTCTTTATCCTAAGGCAGGGGACTTAGTTTTCTCTCTTTTCTTGAGTAGAGGAGTTATTGTACATGAATAAAAGGTGGCCGTGGAAGAGGATTCTACCCTCCCACAGAGACTGGGGGTGGTGGAGGCTCCTTTATGTTGAGAGATGGATTCCAGGTGCTTGAGGAAGATGTTTCTCATCAGAAAACTGATAAGAGGCTTCCTAGTCTTCTAAGAGATCTATACAAATTCAAAAAGATGAAAATATACTCATATTGATGATTTTTTTTTAAAGCAACTGGGAAAAGTAGAGGAGAGAAAGGCTTGGTTCCATTTTCTACTCTTATTGCTGGTTTGTGCTTGTCCTTAGGCAATTTCTCACCTTCAATACAGTAAGAAAGGGCACAGGGATCTGTAGGGTGACTTTCCTAGGCTTAGATTTTTGGAAGGTTCACGTGCCTAGCAGAGTAGGCATGGGGTCACACTTTGCACTGTGGGGCATTGGGCCAACTAAAGAGGGACTATTCTAGCCACAGAGACAGTCCAGCTGGGTTCTGGAATGGACATTTGCCTGGTTCCTTTTCTACAGCAGTCAACCCTACCTCTCTAAAGGAGACTTTTGGGATGCCACTATTGTGTCATGAGCAAGCACCTAGCTGTGATCAATTTTTAGTTAACATATAATTATTTGGGTGTATGTGTGGATAACTGAGAGCATGGATTCTTTCTACTACCTTGTAACTTTTGATCGATATGTGTTTTGAAGTAACATGTCCTTTCTTTCAAAAGAACTAAGTTTGATCACTATCTAAAAGCCAGCTTCATAAAATATTTTCACTCAAAAGTTTAATTTCTTCTACTCACTGTTTTTGGTTTTTGGTTTTTGTTTTCTAAATGTAAGGTAACCAAATAGCTGAGTCCTAGCTAGGCAGTTTCCAAATCATCTTGTATGCAACCAGTCTCTTCTTTTTTTTAGTCAGTCTGTCAGAATAAGCGAGCTAGAATTTGAAATGGAGGCATATAGCAACTCTGCCCCTGTTCTTTCCTGTTACCTGATACTCCACCACCAGATCAGTTGCTCTGCTGCAGCATTTAACCCAGAGCAGGTGATAACTGTAATAGCAGGAGTGGGTATCATAAGACAAGGTCAAGTTACATTGCCTCATCTACAAACTCTGCTTTACTTTGGCTGACATGACTCATGGTTCTTGATTTTCCACAGATCAAATGAAGGTGAGTAGGGCTGTGTTGGAATCACCCTGACCACTGCCATGCACAAAGCTCTGAATCACCACAAGATGCAGGGAGAGAGATGCTGTTGGCTTATTTTACTCATATGGAATTAAAAGTGTCCTTGACAACACCATTCTATGGTGGATCAAGCTTGTTCAACAAATGTGTTAAGTAATGAGCAGACATTTAGTTAACAACAATACTCAAGACAATATTACAATTCCAAGTTGGTTTGACTTTGGCATCAGAGATATAATTTTTATGTTCTTTATATTATGTTCTGAGTAGATCCCTTCCATTCTAATTCATGTGTATAGTTTACCAAAATCTTGTTTTGTAACTTTTTTTTAAAATTCTTTTCCATTAATTCTCTTTCCTTGATTATGGTTTGTGACACTGGTTTTAGGAAGATGTGAACACATGTTGACTCATCCCAAATAGGGATCCAGCTACAGACCACAGCAAGGATACCTCCAGCTTTCTGGGCTGTTGTCCTGAGCAGTCCTTGGGCACAAGCTCTGCAGCCAGTCCCACAACACCCAGAGGAAGCTCCACTCCCAGGAGCTCTGAAACTCTCAGGATCAGAGGTGAGGGGGATCCAACATCTGTCCCAACACTGGGAGTAACTGGGACCTGCCGGACCAGGCACACAGGAACTCCACGAGCAGAGTGGCTTGGGTTCCTTCGGGTCTCTCTGGGCTGTTGTCTTGAGCAGACCTTGGGTGCAAGCTCTGCAGCCAGTCCCACAACACCCAGAGGAAGCTGCTGCACTCCCAGGTGCTCTAACAAGCCCAAGGTCACAGGATTCCAAAATCACAGGGTCACAGAGACTGCCTGAGTCTGAGGAGTTCTGATACAACCAGGAGCACAGGAAGGACTGACTCCAGTCAGAATTAGCAAGGGCAGGTAGCCCTAGAGATAACCAGATGGCAGGGGGTAATCATAAGAAAATAAACAACATAAACCAAGGTCACTTGGCATCATCAGAATCCAATTCTCCCACCATAGCCAGTCCTGTACACACCATCACACCGGAAATGCAAGATTCAGATATAAAATCACTTATCATGACGATGATACAGGACCTTAAGAAAGACATAAATAGCACCCTCAAAGAAATACAGAAGAACACAGGTAAAGAACTAGAAGCTCTTAAAGAGGAAACACAAAAATCCCTTAAAGAACTACAGGAAAACACAATCAAACAGGTGAAGGAAATGAGCAAAACCATCCAGAATCTAAAAATGGAAATAGAAACAATAAAGAAATCAGAAAGAGAGAAAACCCTGAAGATACAAAACCTAGGAAAGAAATCAGGAGTCATAGATGCAAACATTACCAACAGAATACAAGAGATAGAAGAGAGAATCTCAGGGGCAGAAGACATCATAGAAAACATTGACACAACAGTCAAAGAAAATGCAAAAAGCAAAAAGCTCCTAACCCAAAACATCCAGGAAATCCAGGATGCAATGAGAAGACCAAACCTAAGGATAATAGGTATAGAAGAGAGTGAAGACTCGCAATGTAATGGGCCAGTAAATATCTTTAACAAAATTGTTGAAGAAAATTTCCCTAACCTAAAGAAAGAGATGTCCATGAACATACAAGAAGCCTACAGAACTCCAAATAGACTAGACCAGAAAAGAAATTTCTCCTGTCACATAATAATAAAAACATCAAATGCACTAAACAAAGAAAGATTTTTAAAAGCAGTAAGGGAAAAAGGCAAGTAACATATAAAGGCAGGCCTATCAGAATTACACCAGACTTCTCACGAGAGACTATGAAAGCTAGAAGATCCTGGGCAGGTGTCATACAGACCCTACAAGAACACAAATATCCAGCAAAACTCTCAATTACCGTAGATGGAGAAAACAAGATATTCTATGACAAAACAAAATTTACACAATATCTTTCCACAAATCCAACCCTCCAAAGGATAATAGATGGAAAATATCAGCATAAGGAGCAAAACTACACCCTAGAAGAAGAAAGAAAGTAATCTTTCAACAAATCCACACAAATTTAATTCCACCTCATACAACAAAAACAACAGGAAGTGACAATTACCTTTTCTTAATATCTTAATATGAAAATAAATATTACCAACATATCCTAAGTGACTGAAATCCAAAAATATGAGGAATTAGAAATTTGTTGATTGTCATCCAATGGTCTCTCTAATTTGGTAATTGGAGAAATAGATCCAATATTGTACAATCTATATATACTTTCAACTTGTTTGTGA
>JADRCD010238163.1:0-42637 GCA_019843815.1 Montemys delectorum
GGGAGTGTTGTGTTATAGTGGAGAGTGTTAGCATCAGAGCCCTCATATTTAAACCATAACAAGAAATCACCGGAAGAAACCTTCCAGAAGAAAGGTAGAGCTGTACAGAATGCTCAAGGGTATAGAGGAAGCTAGAATAGCTGGTGCCGAATGAACAAGAGGCCCAGTGGAGAGAACCACGGAACCAGAAGACAGGGTTTGACGATACAAGCCAAGCCTCGCTGGCTATTGGGTAGACTTTGGTTTCACTCTAGAAATGGGAAGCCATTGCTAGGATGGACCAAAGCAGTGCCCCAAAGTGGGTTGTGCTTTAAATGGATGGTCCTATTTGCTAGGAGCACACTGTGTGGGGCTATGTAAAGGAGCAGAATTTCGTAGTGATCCTTGCAGCTCAGCCAGGACAATACAATTGGAAATGATTTCCTAAAGTCTCAGTTTCCCCAATCCTATGCAACAATCAAATCCAAAGCCCCTGCATGTGTACTTGCCCATCCAGCACCCACCGGCTGCCTTGGCCTTGACTCCTGTCTTTTCACAGGAGACACCTGCAGCTAGATTGTGAGTGATCCCACAGCCCCCTGCAGAGCTACGCTCATTATCTCCCGCTGCTTCCTCATGTCACCTCCCACTCCCTCACCCCCTCAAAACCTGTTCACTGGAGATCTGATAAACTGACGCCAGGGAAAGTATAAATGAGTCCGTGAAAGTTTTGAAAATGTGTTCCCTGGGGGGAGAGTCGACTTTTTAAAGTAGCCCAAGTCCTAAACCTAAGGACAGACTACTAAAAGATCAGTCCATAGCTCAAGGTGATTTTAAGGGATTCAGTCACAAAGGGATCCTTCATTGTTCTATCGCCACCAGAGAGAACATAAGATCCCCTGGAGGTCCTCACACTTCATGCTTGCCCACACACCATTAGATTTGCAGGCAGAAACACACGCTGTGACTCTGCCAAGACAATGAACAATTATACGAATGGTCTCATTATTATTAACCCTAAGTCTGTGTCAACTTTAAGACACCAGGCTTTCAGAACTGAGGCTATAGCTCAGTGGTAGAACACATACTCCCATATCATGTACAAGGCCCTGGGATCAGTCCCCAAAGGAGGAGGGGGTGGGGGTAAGGGAAGAGAAAGAAGAAAGCCAAACTACAAAGATGGCCAAGAATACATTTTCCTGCCATGTCCAGCATTCAACCGAGGCTCCTGGTTTATCTCCCTGAAATCAGATTGCCAGATCAAAGGTCTCTATAGAGCATGACCACTTTCTTGGGTATTTTTAACAAAACCCTCACTAGATACAGTGTGTGTGTGTGTGTGTGTGTGTGTGTGTGTGTGTCCACGTGCACTGCCTCCAGAGTCCTTAAAGCACGTGGCCACAAGGGGTCCTCCAGATAGCAGTAGCACAGAGGAGAAGGACCTCTCCTGCCGAGCCAGCAGGCACCCTCACCCCCAGGAATCCCTCAGACACCAGCCACTCACTCAGCAGGAGGCTGACAGCCACCTCCAGCAACAATTACTGCTCCACCAAGCTGCAGCTTCTTTTTTTTTCTTTCTTTTTTTTTTTTTTTTCCTTAGAGGCTGTAATGTTAAATCAATCAATCAGGTACACCATTGGCAGAAGCTCAAGCTGCCAGCTCACTTACAGAGTATGAGGGAAGCCATCGCCCCTCACATACATTCCTGCTCCTTGCTGCTCTGTTTGACACCGGTACACTTCGCAAAGTCATGGCACATCAGTCTGTAGGAAAGTTTGGGCTTCCTCTGGGGCTCCGCTCTGTATTTGGTAAATCTGGGATGCCCAGGCAAGTCACAGATACTCTGAAATGTTCTCGCACAGAAATGCATGAAACAGGACAATAAATGAAAATCCCCTGTCAGACCTACAGAAAGATAGACACACGGGGGACAGGGACAACTACATCCTCAGAGGTCTCGCTGGCCAGCTAAGTGCTCCGGATCCAACAGATTCCCAAAGAAAAACAGTGATGAACACCAGATGTCCATCACCTATGGAAGAAAAAAGCAGAATATGGTTTGGGTTTTGACGTTGTTATTGTATATGTGGTGCGGGCATGTGTGTACTATAGTCCACGTGCGTGTGTGCACACAGGTGTGTGCTCCTGTGCATGCTCATGGAGACCAGAGGAGGGCACTGGCTGCCCTGTTCTATAACTCTCTGCCTTATTACTTTGAAGCAGGATTTCTCCCTGAACTTTGAATGCGTACTTTGGCTAGGCTAGCTACCCACAAACCTCAGTGGTCCTTCTCCCTCCTCCCCTCAGTGCTGACGTGGTGGACTTGCATGAATGCTAGGATAAATCTAAATTCTAAGTATAAATTCTAAGAGTACAGCAAGTACTCTTAGCGTAAGAGCCATCTCCTTGGTCCTTTGGTTTTGTTTTTAATAAAGAAAAGAAACAAGCAACAATGTTTCAAAGTTCCACTCCAGAGTATTCTGCTACCCCACTAACTCCTATGTGGCTTGCTCTCAGTCCTGTCTCTTTCTTTCTTTTATTCTTTTTTCAAATTCCTTTAATATTTATTTTATTTTGGTTGTATGGGTATTTTTGTCTTAGCATCACTTGTATGCCTGGTACCCACAGAGGCCAGAAGGTGGAATCCTAGAATTGGACATACACACATTTTTGAGTCCCCATGTGGATGCTGGGATTTATTTGGATTCTCTGGAAACCCGCAGCAAGTGATCTTAACTGCTGACCCATCTCTCCTGCCTTCTTTTACTGTTTCACAATGTAGGAAAATTAAGAGATGACCTCCCTATGTAGCCCAGACCAGATTCAAACCAATTATCATCCTGCTTTGCCTGGCTTCCTGGGAGCTAGGATTACAAGAGAGCCACTACACCTGAGCCCCCTCTTTCACTAACACTAACTAACTTTGAATCTTAGGGTTTTCTCCAAAGTCCATATTAACGTTCTATTCTCATTCCCCTGACCGTCCATCCATCTTACCTACCCAGTACATATGCTCATACATTTTTCCCACACTCCCAAGAGGATGCTGAGACTCTCAAGCCCTGTGTCCTAATTTACTCTCTGCTAATGACAAAATTATCATCACTGAAAACATCTTAGGGGAGGGAGCCACCACAGTTCATCCCTGAGAGAAGTCGGGACAGGAACTCAAGCAGGAACAGAGGTCAGAACAATGGACAAACTCTGTTTAATGACCTGACTCTCAAGATTTGTTTAGCTTGTTTTCTTATACAACCCAAAACTTCTTGCCCATAGGAGACACCACCCGCAATGAGTGCTGGACCCTCTCACAGCAGCCATCAATCAAGAAAATACCCTGACAGACATACCCACAGGCCAATCTGATGGAAGCAGCTCCTCAACTAAAGTTCTCTCTTCTCGGGGTGGGGGCTGGGGGGGAAACAACAACAACAAAAAACAAACCCCTAACCACGCATGTTATAAAATTCCTCTTAACTCCACTGAAGTTTGAGGGGGTAGTATTTTAAAAACCACATCAGCTACTATACTGATGGGCACCTGTGATCCCAGCCCGTGGGAAGTAGAAACAAGAGGGTCAGAAAATTAGGGTTATTCCTGGCTACATAGCATAAACTAGAAGCTATGCTAAGCAACATGAGACCTTGTCTCAAAAACAAAACAAAAACAAAAACAAAAATCTGGGTCCTGGAACTGTAGTGCAGTTCCTGGATTCTTTTCTAAGCATGCACATGGCCCTAAACTCAATCCTAGCACCACATAAGCCCTCAAAACCTGGCATGGCGGCAAACATTTGTCATCTCAGCACCCTAAAGGTAGCGATGGGAGGACCAGGAGAGCAAGGTTCAAGGTCATCCTGCACTACATACTGAGTTCAGCAAGTTTAAATTCAGCCTAGAATAAACGGAAGCCTGTCTCTGAGAAAAATCATACTTTTAGTCAATGATGGAAGGCTGCATACCCAAGCAGTAGATACAAAGAAACATCTGTGTAGGCTGCACGCAAATAGGCTAAAGGACACATCTGTACTTAAGAATTTAAAAAAAAAAAAAAAAAAAAAAAAACAGGTAAATGTGTTCAGGAGTCCAGCACCCATATTTAATTCATTCACACGGTGGGCATCAGAGGCATCTCTTGGAACTGAAGACATCAATATGATTTAAACAGCGACCACTTAATGTGCTGAAGAAGAATCAATTGTGCCCTGAAAACAGACGACAAGGAGGAGCATCAGCCTGCCGGTTTCCCGGGAAATAATGAGCTCTATTAATAGAAGTTAACATGAATCAACGATTCGCTCCTCTGTCAGTGGCAGACGGGCGGGCCCGAGTCAATCAGTGCAGCGGGAGAAAACTGACGATTCAGGAAATGTCCCAGCAAGAGTACACAAGGGCTCTAGTGCCTCCCACACCCTGCCATTTTTCCTCCAGCTCTACCCAGCCTCTGTAAAAGCACAAAACCAAGCCATGCAGAAATGCCCAGGAAGTCCCACCCCACAGAAGTGGGAGGGGCCCCAAGAGGCGGGGTTTCCTCACAAAAGCCTGGCAAAAGTCAAGGAGGCCAGTGGGTACCAAGAATCAAGGGTTGGTTTGTTTAGCTAACTCCACATAAAGCATGGGAACCTTGACAAGGATGTGGCTAGTGAAGGCAGCGTTGGCTAAAAGAAACTAAAGTGATCTGGGAGATGTCCGGTCCCGTGTCGGTAACAAACCACAAACCTTGTAGCGGACCAGGATCCTTGGGAACTAATGACAGCAGTAAAGTGATGACATAAAGCAAAGATAGTCCTTTGAGATCCTCCCCAAGGTGAGCAGGTAGAGATGAAACCCCCACGCGAGAAAGTGAAACTGTAGCACAGACTTTCCGAGTGCCTTGTCTGGAGGGTTTTATCCCCATTCAAAATCACTTGCACAAAACACAAGGCAAAATCTAGTGCAAGAGATAAGTGGCCTTAAAGATTAAGAGCTTGTGTGTAGTTCATGAAGTGGGACCCACACCTGACCCTGCGTGGGTCACCAAAAACCAAAGACTGGATAGCCCAGAGACCTAGGGTAATACTACTGGTCAAAACAAAACAACAAAAAAACAGTAACAGTGAAATGACCCTAATGATATTCGACTATACTCATAGATCAATGCCTTTATTCAGTGAGACTTCCTCCTGAAGCAGATACAAACAAATACAGATACTACAGCTAGACAGTACAGAGAGAGAGAGACCTTCAAATTCACAACTCTAAACAAGATCTCTCCATCAAAACCCTCCCCTCAGAACTCAGGAAACCTGAAGTGGGAAGACAGAGGGGACAGGAGACACTAGGAAATAAGGTCCTTTAAAACAAGTGAGGAAAATCCATACAAACTGCAGAGACTGAAGCAGGGATCCCAGGGCCTACACAGATCTGCACCAGGTTTATGGGACTCCGGAATGTGTAAGCAAGTGGGTCTCTGATTCTTTTGCCTTCTCCTGGGGTTCTTTTATTTTTCTGTTGACTTGTATTGTCTGACCTTGATACAGCTTTGTTTTATCTTATTATAGTTTGTTTGGTTCTTTTAAAAAAAAAAAAAAGAGCTTGTGTGCACATTCTTTTTTTAAAGATTTTATTATATATATTTTATATATATATATATATATAATATATATATGAGTACACTGTAACTGTTTCCAGACACACCAGAAGAGGGCATCAGATCCCATTACGGATGGTTGTAAGCCACCATGTGGTTGCTGGGAATTGAACTCAGGACCTCTGGAAGAACAGACAGTGCTCTTAACCACTGAGCTATCTCTCTAGCCCCCAGTGTACATTGTTACAAATAAAAAAAAAATCATTAATAACAACTAGAATCTCCAGGTACAGTGACTCATACTGGTAACCTCATCTCCTGGAAGGTGAGGCAGGAGGATCGGTATGAGTTTGGGGCCACCCTGGGCTATAGAATAAGCTCTGAGAAGCATGGGCTACAGAGTGAGACCCTGTCTCAAAACTAAAATAAATAATAGTCACAAAATCCTTTCAGTTAGACAGATTTCTCAGTGGTTAGGAACACTTGCTGCTCTTCTGAGGACTGGGGTTTTGGGTCACCGCACCCACATCAGACTCTGGGATCCATCAGCCCTACTCTGGACTCTGCACATACATACATACAGGGACTCACACATGATGTTTTTAAGAAAGAATAAATCTGATGAAATAAAGGGAGGAAAAGAAATGAAAGAAAGAAGGAAGGAGGGAAAAAGGCAAGAAGAAAGGAGAAAAAGAAAAACAGCTTCAATACAATATGCCAGTCTCAAGCAAAGGTCTTTATCTAGATTATCTCTTCTCACTTGTTCAAACACTTTAGGGAGTAGATTACATGCCCACCTGCCAGATAGAAAATCTGAGGCTCCATCATTTCATTAAAGAAAGTCACACAGCTGGCAAATGATAAAACAGTTAGCCAAGGCACACTTTGGCATGATGCCCTATGAACTCTCCATAAGAAACTCACAAAAGAAGAAACACAATTAACCAAAAAAAAAAAAAACCTTTACAAATGCATTCCATTAGGATCTCATGCTAGACTTCTCTCATCAGTCAGCAAACACCTGAGAAAAACAGCCTGTACTGGCTAGTTTTGTGTGTCAACTTGACACAGGCTGGCATTATCACAGAGAAGGGAGCTTCAGTTGGGGAAGTGCCTCCATGAGACCCAGCTGTGGGGCACTTTCTCAGTTAGTGATCAAGGGGGTAGGGCCCCTTGTGGGTGGTGCCATCCCTGGGCTGGAAGTCTTGGGTTCTATAAGAGAGCAGGCTGAGCAAGCCAGGAGAAGCAAGCCAGTAAGAAACATCTCTCCATGGCCTCTGCATCAGCTCCTGCTTCCTGACCTGCTTGAGTTCCAGTCCTGACTTCCTCTGGTGATCAACACCCATGTGGAAGTAAGCTAAATAAACCCTTTCCTCCCCAGCTTGCTTCATGGTCATGATGTTTGTGCTGACTAAGACACAGCCTAAGGGAGAGAGGCGGGATTTCGTTTGGATCACTGTGTCTTTGGATTCAGTCAACAGTGGCACAGAGACAGCAGGAAAGCCAAGTTGTCACCATCATGGCAACCAGCAGAAGGAGGCAGGTATACAAGGAAACTGGCCCAGACACCATCCATAAAGGCATGAACCCTGTGACCTACTTCGTGCCTACACATGGCCTACATGATCCCTATTTCACCCGGTGTAAGTCTACAACTCACTTTCTTTTCACTGCTTCCAAATAATACCATCACATTATGGATCCACCAAGGAATTGATCTGTTGACTAGGTCCCAGCCTCATGACGTCATAGGCACACGTGAGGGAACTTCAGAGAAACCCTAGACCCCTCTCACCCAAAGTCATAATAAAGTTTAACCCTCACAGATGAAGAAGCAAAGCTTAGAAACAAAAATGTAAGAGCTTACTATTTACTAACTTATGGAAAAGACAAGGAGTAAGACCTATAAGAAAACAGAATGTTGTGCTGGCGAGATGGCTTAGTGGGTAAGAATACTGACTACTCTTCTGAAAGTCCTAAGTTCAGATCCCAGCAACCACATGGTGGCTCACAACCACCTGTAATGAGATCTGACGCCCTCTTCTGGTGCGTCTGAGGACAGCTACAGTGAATTGCTCCGGAGCAAGCGGGGCTGGAATGAGTGGGGCCAGAGCGAGCAGAGCCAGCAGAGGTCCTGAGTTCAATTCCCAGCAGCCACACACATGATAGCTCACGGCCATCTGTACAGTGTACTCATACACATAAAATAAATAAAATTAAAAAAAGAAAATATCTAATAAAAAAGATTTTAAAAAAGAAAGAAAACAGAATGTTGAAGAGCTTATATAAAGCATCTCACTGATGTAAATAATGTTATACAATAGATAGCATGTGATATATATATTTGTGATGGTTTGCATATGCTTGGCCCAGGGAGTGGCACTATTTGGAGGTGTGGCCTTGCTGGAGTAGGTGTGTCACTGGGGCTGTGGGCTTTAATACCCTAGTCCTAGCTGACTGGAAGCGAGTATTTTGCTAGCAGCCTTCAGATGAAGATGTTGAACTCTTAGCTCATCCTGCAACATGCCTCCCTGGATGCTGCCATGGTGATAATGGGCTGAACCTCTGAACTTGTAAGCCAACCCCAATTAAATGTCCTTTAATAAGACCAGAGGAGGTTTTAAGTTCTCAAACCATCCCAAAGGGCAGGCAGCTCTTTCAAAATATATGAAAATGTACGTTAGGCATGCTTGGGAAAACTACTGTTTCCAGGAAGGAGTTTAAGAGATGTCCCAACTAGAAGATAAAGGCATCAATCAGACTTTGCTTACAAGAGCTAAACATTGGGAAGATGTTAGGGTCCATTTATGAGAATTGCTTAACGTATAAAATGTCCAACTGCTGGGATATTACTTAGTCACCCAAAACAATGAATGTTGATCTCTACTTATGGACCCAATGATGTCTATGAAAAATCATCTAGTCCAAAAAGCAATCACCGAAACATATATAGAAACACAAGTCCCCAGCACAGGAGCACGCACAGCAAACTTTCTCGAAGCCTTCTTGTAAGGCTGCTACGAGGCTTGGATTTTTAGAATATAACATTTCTGGAGGCTTTTACTTTCTTGGGGGGGTTTTACGTATTTCATCTCCTTTGAATAAGATCTATCGTCTGACAACAATATGGTTATTTCCAAAAGGAAAGCAAATCCACATCTCCCTTTTTCTAATCCGTCTGTGTTAGATAGGGCTGAATCCAGGACCACTTTATTTTAAATGGAAAACATAGTGGAGGCCGATGTGGTCTTTAGAGTAGTCCCCACCTGAGGTACAATTTGGCTTTTATTAGCTTTGTGATGTCGTTAGCTTTCTACTGCTGCTCTGGTAAACTCTGCCGAGGTTACTGGTTTAAACAACACAAGTTTATGATCTTGCAGCCCTGGGAGTCACACTTGCAGACTGGCTGGGCTAAAATCAAGATGCAGGCAAGGCTGCTGAGCACCTTCCTGGGAGTTCCAGGGAGGGAGAACCCCTTCCTGGTGCCTTCAGCTCATGGGTAAATTTTAGTTCTTGTGACTATTGGACCATGGTCCCTAAAACAAGATGCCGCCTATACCTAGGGGCTAGTCACAGAAGCCGCTTAACTTGCGATGATATCGCCCATCAACACAGGAGCATGTGTCTGTTCTGTCTTCTGCTCTCCCCTCTGTTTACAAGGACTCACGTGATAAGACTGAATCTGCTCAGACCATTCAGGGCACTCTCTCATGAAGTGCATTCGCAAATTCCTCAGTGCCTCATGAGCTAACAGAATCACAGCTTTCAGAGACTGTAGCAGGGACATCTCTGAGGTATCATTTTTTTTCTGCCTTCCACAGTGACTGAATTTGAATAATTCCTCTGAAGGGGATGCAGGATGCTTTCCACTTTGGGTTGATCATCTCATGTTGTGCCTCCCGTTCCAAGACAGCACTCAGGTCCACCCTCACCTCCCCATGGCAGAAGGCAATTCTTCTTCTTTCAGTATGTTTCTGAAAAGCTGTAGTAGAAGAGAGGGAATTGCTCAGTGTTGTCACAGGAAGGCACAGCCCTAAGCATTCCTACCCTCGGTCTTGAGAAGTATATCTTTAAGAATCCATGAGGGTTGGAACAATGAGTAGATAAGCTGTAATTGCAATAGGCAAAAAAAAAAAAAAAAAAAAAAAAAAAAAGCAATCTTTCCAAAGTTCCTGGTTGAGTTGGAGCACTAAGTCTTTTCTACTGTCCTCTGTGAAGGGTTGGGGCCAGAATCCCAATAAAGATAGACTGAGTTTCCTGCCACTCAGTGGAGCAAGGGAGGGCACATGGGAGTCAGAATGGTTTAACTGAGAGAAAGTAGTGTAGAAACTTCTGCACCCAACTTGTGAAATATCTTCTACAAGGGAATAAGATTGTCTACCTGCAGGATTTTGAGGATGGGTATGCGTGAAACCCTTGAGCAATAAGCGGTCCATAAAATATGAGAATCTATACTGAGATATTGAAAACAGTGGGCCAAATGCATAGAAACACTAACCTCTAAGGAACTAAAAATAAAAAAGTAAATGCTATGGGAACTTGTAGTCCTTCTGAGCCACACTCAGTTCTAACCTGTAAGACTCATGGTGTAATATTATGTTTTAAATACTCTTAAAATATTAGGGAACAGAAGAGTCATGCTTCTGTAAGATAATTGATCATACTGTGACCACTGATATTGTATTATTTACTGAAAAAAAACTGTTTTTAGTTGTGATATGGCTCAATCTTTAATACACCTTTAATCCTTCTGGCTAGAATATAGAAGTGCCCTTAGTACACACTTTTCATCCCAAATAATGAAGGTAAAGATAGCTTAGCACCCATGTTTGAAAGTGATGTCTAATTGAGTGGCAGACAAAGTGATGAATCAGAGAAAGATTTCATAGCTAGGATATGCCCAACTCTCATAAAAAGAGAGGAAAGAAGATGCAGTTGGGGGAGGGACCATGTTTTACTGGTTACAGTTGTAAGAAACAGAGAGGGAGTACACATGGAGGGACCCATGGCTCCAGCTGCATATGTAGCAGAGGATAGCCTTGTCGGACATCAATGGGAGGAAAGGCCTTTGGTCCTGAGAAGGCTCAATGCTCCAGTGTAGGGGAATGACAGGGTAGAGAGGCGGTAGTGGATGGGTGAGTGGGGAAGCACCCTCATAGAAGCAGAGGGAGAGAGGATAGGAGAGGGGGTTTTCGGAGGAGAAACCTGGAAAGGGGATAACATTTGAAATGTAAATAAATAAAATACCCAATAATGAAAAAGCTCATTATAAAAAAAGAAAGAAAGAAACAGAGAGGGAACAAGCTAGACACAGGTGAACACCAGAGCTCAAGAATGAGAAGGTTCCGGGTGGTGGTGGCGCACGCCTTTAATCCCAGCACTTGGGAGGCAGAGGCAGGCGAATTTCTAAGTTTGAGGCCAGCTTGGTCTACAAAGTGAGTTCCAGAACAGCCAGGGCTACACAGAGAAACCCTATCTCAAAAAAAAAAAAAAAAAAGAATGAGATTAAAACATATTGCCAAGCAATTATTCTAATTGCCAAGCAGAACAATTCAGTCAGAAGCCAAGAAAGAAGCCAGTTTGAATCAGTCAGCTTGGAGAGGAGTTTTGAGCCAGAACAGCTGAGTTGAACCAGCCAGCTAGAGCTCAGAAAGAACTAGTAACAGTGAACTTATTCAGCAGTAAGTCTCAGAAAGTGAAAATATTCTAGGCCTAGATAAGACTGTATGGAGGCTAGTAGCTTCTAAGACTAGGCCTCAGTTAGCACACAGAGTCAGCAAGCCTCAGAGACAACAATTACTCAGGTAAAAAAAAAAAATTACTTCAACATCCTGACGAGAAGAAATTGCCAAGTGCCATCTAGGAAAGGTTAAAAACTAGCAGGTGATCTTCCCTAAGACAGGTAAACGTTTTATTATAGGAAACACAACTCCTACACCCAGTTAGCACTATGTATTTCTTGTCATTCCAACATCTCCAATAGTACCTGTCACAGCCATCTCTGTTGATTCCTCCTGACAGTGATGACCAGTCCTTCATCTCCTTTCTTCAAGATAGTCATGACAAGAGCCTTCCAGTGGGTCTGCTCACCTCCCAAGCATCCCCTTCTCCCTCATATTAGTCAGAGAGATCGACTCACAATCCTTCCCAAAACTCTATTGTTCCAGGACACTCATTTCCACTTACCTCTCTGACTCTGTAAAGCCAGGTCTTTCGTTCTTTCTAGAACTACCCAAGACTTCAAGGCAGAAATCAAATATTAACTGTAAGCTCACAGAAGTCGTTTTCCTTTTATTATGATAAAATAGCCTGACAACGCCAACTTACAGTTTAATGGTACAATCCATCATGGCGGAGAAATCCTTGAGGCAGAAGCCTGAGACTCCAGGTCATATTGGATCTATAGTCAGGAACCATGGATGGTGAATGCTGACAGCTGCTGTATTAGACCTTTCTACACAGCCCTGTACTTAAGGCTGGGGATTGGTGGTATCCTCCTTGACCTCCAGCAAAGATGGATGTGACAGGTACTGCTAGAGCTAAATAATCCCTCACAAGTGATCCTGAAGGCTTGTCCTAAGTGGTACAAGATCCAAGTTGCCAATTAATACTAGCCATCATAACCACCAAGAGACCATGAAGATGCCACTTCACACTTAAGATGATGATTATCAAAAATAACGGTTAGGTCCAAGAGTATTGGTCCAGTGACTTGAATTCCAACACTCAGGCCACTGAGGCAGGAGGATTGCTACAAATTCAAGGCCAACTCCCTGCTATGCTCAGTTCCACCTTCCTCGGTTTCATCAGGGTGTAGTAAATAATGTCCCCTTTCCACACCGTTTTCTTACTCTATTTATATATATTTCTGCAATGAGCTGGGAATTTCTCAAGTGCAACACTGTATCTTATTCAATTTTGGATTCTGAGCACCCAACCCATTATCTGTCATATAATGGTTGCTCTCAAATAGTTTATGAAATGAGAAACCAGGGAAGATACTGTTAAGTTGTAAGATTTTGAATAGCTGTGATAAAAATGTAAAGGCCAAATTATGCCCAGCATAGTTCATTCTTCCATTTAGACTCCTCAGGGAACAAAACTCCTGTTTATCCTCATCTCTCCCTAATGTGCCAAAACAATAAAAGGGCACTTTCAACAAAGAGTAGCAGTGAGTAAATCAAAGTAAGGAGAGAATGAGCAGTAAGGATGCTCGCATTTGCTAAGTGCTCATGCTGAGCCTGGACCCTGCTAAAGGCTGGGGATGAGCATGCTCTTTGCGTCTACCTCAGCTCTTCCACAGGATCTGGGTACAAAAATCCCAGACCATAGTTTGGACATTTAATTTTCCCCAAGGGCTCATGTGTTAAAGATTTGGTCCCCAGGGTGGTTGTTACTAAAATTCCTTCTCTTGGGGGACATAAACAATGTCTATCCCTCCTCCTAAGGTCCCAAAAACAAACTCAGGCACTATTCCACCAGAGTTCACTCTGGGGAAACAATGAGTTTATTGGGCTTCTTACAGAGCTTAGGTGAGAGGTTACTTACAGGAGTATGGTTCTTCTTCTCCTAGAAGGCCAAACTTGAAAGTGTCCTAGCAACCAGGAAGCAGAGAAAAAAAGAAGTATGGGTCTAAGACAAGCTAAGTCCCCAAGGAGATGCCCCAGGGGCCTACTTCCTCCAGTGAGAGCCCCCAGCTTCTTAAATTTTGAGAACTTTCCAGAATAGTTCCACCAGTTGGGTACCAGGCTGTCAATAAATGAGTCTTTTAGAATAAGACTTCATTCCAAACTACAATGCTACGTATGTCTTGTCATTTCTTTTTTTTTTTTTTTTTTCAAGCAATGAAGTATTTTTCTTTTTAATTTTACAAGGATAGCATTTGAGAACTGACAACAAAAAAACTAACAATGATTTCTGAACTGGTCTAAAACAGGTAAATAGGAATTCACTAGGTGATGAGTTCAAAAACCTGACATTAAGCCCTGGACTTACTACTTAACTCTCAGGAGGCTCAATCTTCTCACCTGTAAAGGATCTCCCGCTGAGGCTCTACAGAGAGCCAGAAAGGCTTTCTGAATTGAAGAAAAGGTAAGTGATAAAATGCCCCTAACAAACCTGTGGTGGTTGTATATGTCTATAATCTTAGCAACTGGGAGGTATAGGCAAGATAGGGAGCTCAGGGCCAGTTCATTACGATCCAGCCTGGGCTACAGAAGGCTCTGTCTCAAAAGCATAAACAAAGAAAATGTCACCTCAACACGTTGTTTAAAGTTATGGCAGGTGGGCTAGTTTTTATCATCAACTTGATAAAAAAAAAAAAAAAAAAAAAAACAACCTAGAGTCACCTGGAAAGTAGGAACTTCAATTGAAGAATTGCCCAGATCAGACTGGCCACCATTGGGGATGGTTTCAATTGCTAATTTATTCAGGAGGGCCCAGCCCACTGTAGGCAGCACCATCCCTAGACAGGCAGTCCTAAGCTATATATGATAACTCGCTGAACCTGAGCCTGCAAGCCAGAAAGAGAGCCTGTGGTCACCAAGCTACGGTAGTTCCTGATTTAGCTTCCTGCCATGGGCTCCTGCCATGGGCTCCTGCCATGGGCTCCTGCCCTGACCTCCCTCCATAATAGACTGTGGGCAGGAAGTGTAAGATGAAGTAAATTTTTTCCTTCCCCAAGTTGCTTTTGGGCAAAGTGTTCTATCAAAGCAACTAAAAAGCATTCCACTAGAAGGACAGACAAGTCTCTTACATCATGTCAGTATAAACATTATAAGCTTCTGTTGGGCCCCATTTTGGCCCTTGTTTGGGCCTTGAGGACAAACCCGAGCCTGGCTCGAGTTTCTGCGGCCTTGTGGGAGAGCCTAAGCCTGACTCGAGTTTTGAGACCTGTCTCAGTCACTTCCGAATGGGGTGACTCAGCAAGACCTGTTTGGCCCTGCCTCTGCCCCGCTATTGCTGAGGTAGAGCTTTAACAATGGCCCCGTCAGTCACTCCATAGCCTCCGTCACCCCTCCTTGACTCCTACTGTCATCTTACCCCACCAAAAATCCCCCTCCCTATGTTCTGAACTTATATAATCGAGAGGCTGTTGCTATAAAATTGATAGACTGCTTTGATAGACTCCCAGCCCGGTGTGTTCTTTGAGGGCCATTAACACTCGCCATCCTGCTCAGCCCCGGAGAGACCCCAGCAGGACCCGGACCTCTCTCCTCTAGATATAAAGGTATACGAGGACTAAAGGTTAAAGAGTGAAGTGTTGAACTATTCCAATGTATGAGTATTATCCATTCTTTAAAATTGAGAAACAGGAGAATAAGAAGAAATATGAGAAGGCATTTAGCATTCTGCTTCCCTCACCTAACACATTATAAACCACAGCCTGATTTATAGCTATGTAAATATACAGATACAAGAACAGGGACTAAAAGTCAATATTCAAAAGTGAACATCTCTGCTCTGTAGTGATGGGTGACTGTGGGCCGCATTTTTCTTTTTTTAATTTCATTTCATGTTGTTTTGTTATCTTTGTACGATGAATCAGGACAAGAAGGAAAGTGTACTCCCTTCTTATGCATTTATCTCATGGTTTCTTAACTGAACAAATACTTTCCCTTCCCACTGCAGCTTCCCGGGGGCTCCAAGGGCCTTGTATCCAGAAGCCCTTGGGTGCAGAGGGCAGCATTTGCTTCTAGCAATGACAGAAGTTTACACTGAACAACTGGAGGCTGCTCTAAGGCCCCTTCAGGGTAAAGAGCAGCTACTGTCTATAGATTTGTGACTCTAGGCTCCAGGGGACACTAAGGGCACAAGAAAAGCCACCAAATTGTGTTTGGCCTTGGGCTCTGATTCAAAGACTGAGGCTTCCAAGGCCCTTCCTCGCCCTTCCCTTTCTGAAAGACAAAGTACTGACTCCCACAAGCACTTGCAAGGCCTGCTTTGATTGCCTGAGATACACTGAATTAGTGCAAGGACATTTTTTCTCAAAACAGAGCTTCCCACATCAGCCTTTCCACACAGGAATGGGCCATAAACTATTTGGGCTGCTAAGCTCATAACTAGATCGTGGAGAGAACGTAGGAGTGGCAGGTTGATTTTATGCCTTCCTGCGATCGCTCCAGTCTAGCAACCTGTAGGACCAACAAATATTAATACCCCTGACATACATCAGAGGCTTCGGCCTATTAAAAAAAAAAAAAATGGAATCACAGAGACATCTCAATTTCACTGTGCATCTAGAAGGCCACTCTCACAGGCAGAGAAAACCGTTTCGTTGTTTAACTAAAGAGCTGTGCCTTTCACCTAGAGCCTTTGATCCTGCCACATCGGGACCTCTGTTCCCAAAGTGGAGATACTGTTTACACTGTGCAGCTGTTTATGCAGAAAATCACCTAACTCAGGAAGGACAGCAGGGAACAAGTGTCCAACCGCCGATGGGATGCCAAGCATAGGAGCAGCCACCTAGAACAGAAGTACCCAACCTATGGGTCACGACCCCTTTGGGGGGTCAGACGACCCTTTCACAGGAGTCACCCAAGACGATTGGAAGACGAAGATATTTACATCGTGATTCATAACAGTAGCAAAATTAGCTGTGAAGTGGTGACAGAAATAATTCTATGGTTGTGGGTCACAGCATTAGGCCAGTTAAGAGCCACAGGCCAAGAAGAACTACCCCGTTTATCAAGATCACTGCATCAGTTTCTCCAGCCACACCACCAAGGACTTCAGTGGTCAATCCCAGTAGTTTAATGGCTGTCTGGGAGGTGAGTAAAGCACTCCATCCCTTAGAGCACTTGCGGAGATGGGTAGATCACAAGATCCATTGATAGATTCAAAATCTGAATAAACTTTCCGAGTAACGGTAGAAATTAACGGAGGCCAGGCCTTGCTGGAGGAAGTAAGCCGCAAGAAGTCGGGGTTGGATAGTTAAAAGGCGTGTATTTCCCTTTCTCCTCTCTCCCTGCTTCCTTACCTCTACCACATGCTTCCTCTGCCGTGATGTTCTGCAGAGGACCAAAGCCAGCGGGTCCAAGGAGTACGGCCTCAGAAGCCATGAGTGAGACACACATGACGTCATAGCGATGAGTGGACTGACACACGGTGACTGTCTCTGATTCATGTAAAACAGCAGCAGCAGTAGACCAGGCAAATGGACATGCACTCGCTGCAAAAAGTCTAAGATCCAAGAGTCCAAATCCCCAGAACTCAGGTGAACCTGTGCTTAGTAGGGTGTGGCTGTCACCACAGAGTTCCTCTGGTGAGATGGAGCACAGAGGCAGGAGAGTCCCTGGTAGACTGGTGTACAGAGCAGTGATCAAGACAGAGACTCTGCTTCAAACAAGGGAGAAAGAAGGCAAGGACGAGGAACCAAGATTGTCCTCAGATAGTAGCATGCAATGCCTGGACTCACACACACACACACACACACACACACACACACACACACACACACAAAGACAAACAGGAAATGCCATCCTAGCCTACCTGCCTGTCCTCTACCTCCACAGCACAGAGACCCACCTTAAATTCTCTTTCAGTGTAGAGAGACCTAGTGTTTTATGTTATTTTCTTGCTGAAGGTCAGGAGACACTTATACCCTGCCCTCTATGCCTCATATACCATTCAGACCAGATTTCTCTTTTAGATCTCAAAGTCAATTGCTCTTTTTGCAAGACACTCAGTAACATCTCCCTCTTCTGCTCTGTTGTTTTGACTCATGGCAAATGCCAGCTGCTCCCTTCTCCCTGACAGCCACTTTCTCGTGCTACCTCATTGACCACCCTTGTTTGTAGCCCCCAGTCCTTTTCTTGGAGTCTTCTGGCCTTGACCCCTTCATAACAACATCATCACAAGTTTCAACCCAGACTCTCTATTTAAATTTCTAATGTTTAAACTATGTTCAAAAGCCTTGAAACTGTAGAAGAGATAATTCATCCACGTGTACAAAATAATGCATTCCATGGAATGATAAATTTGCTACCTGAAAGGGATCCTAGCTTCCACCGGCTCCAACTGAATTGTTTAAAAAGAATCAAGCAGCCGGTGGTGGCGCACGCCTTTAATCTCAGCAGCACTGGGGAAGCAGAGGCAGGTGGATTTCTGAGTTCGAGGCCAGCTTGGTCTACAGAGTGAGTTCCAGAACATCCAGGGCTATACAGAGAAACCCTGTCTCAAAAAAAAAAAAAAAATCAAGCAATAGAAGGCAAGAATATTAAGTCACTGTATGGATTGAACTTTCACATTCCTCGAAACGTATGTGCTGAGACCTGATTCTCAGCAAGGGGGATTTGGAGGATTAGGTCCTGGGTATGAAGACCTTATAAAAGGGACTAGTGTCCAGATAGAGGCCAAGAAGACCAGAGCTCACCCCTTCTGCCCTGCAAGTTTCCAGAGAAATGTCTGGAAGCTGCAGACTGCAAGAAACCCCTCAGCAGAACCCTAAACATGCCACTACCTTGAGCTCAGGGCTCACGGTATTAGGAGCTGGGAGACATTTCTACTACTTCTAAGTCGCTCAGTGTATGATATGCATTTTAATTATAGCTTATATTTGATTCATTTTTGCATGTATGTTTGCATACGTATGTGAGAGAGAGAGAGAGAGAGAGAGAGAGAGTGTGTGTGTGTGTGTGTGTGTATGTGTGTGTGTCTGTGTCTGTGTCTGTGTCTGTGTGTCTCTGTGTGTATGTGTGTTTGTAAGTCTGAGGACAACTGGTGGGAGTCTGTTCTTTCAACCACATGGGTCCCAGAAATCAAACTCTTGTCAGCAAGTGCCTTTACTTTTCCCACTGAGCTTTCTTAGTAGCCCACTTTACAATATTTTTATAGCAGCCTAAAGAGTCTGAGATAAAGACTGAATACATTTTTGTGCAAAAAAAATTATAATAGAGTGTAGTTCTTGCCATCAACACCGACTAGTAGCTGTCTGCACTCAGCCACTTACCATACAAGGACCAAGCTACTGCACGGAGAAACTCCTCCTGGTGTTGTCAAGAATAGTGTCATCCAATCCACTGAGAAAGAAGGCTTCTCAAGATGTCAGGGCACGGGTGAAGATATGGCATTGTTTGGTCTTGCTAGAGAGCATAGGTAGAGAGAAGGCTCAAGAGCCCACCACCTAAATCTAAATTCTTCTTCCATCATCTCCTAGCCTTGGGACCTTGGGTAAAAGTTCAATTTTGTGAACTGTAAATTAGGAAAAGTAAGGAGAGGAGGAGCAAGCAAGATACTCATGGTGGCATGATGACCGGAAGTCTCGTTGAGAAGTTGTGATGATGCCCAGTGCTTTGTCACAAGCTGTGGCCAGTCGAGTTGTACTACAGAGAGTCCAGGTTTCTAGCTCACCTCCCACAGTTGGTATCACCTAGCACATCTGTAAATGTTCCAGGAAGAAAAGACTCATACAGCACAGCTGATGCATATAGAATCTCTAAGACTCGTTCATTTAAAGCCACATAGTAACTGCATATTCATTACCATCTTACAACATCGATCAGCCATGTATCCAATATGGGGGAGCCTACTGCTGAGATCAAGTGCTGAAATGCCCCTTCTCCAGCTGTGTCCATGAATGGCCCCTGACCACTCCCCATCACCAAGCCTTCTGAGTAACCGTGGTAATTTTGTGTAACTGCTTTTCCTAAATTATTCAAGGCCTCTCCCAACTGCAGTTCTTCCTACTGCGGGTACAGAAAAGAGGCAAATAGAACCTCCTACCAGGGACACCTCTTCTCAAACCCATTGGGTCAAAGTCTTCGGAAATGGCAAGCCCTAGCCCACTGACCACTTTCAGGCTGACCACTTAAGCGGCTGTAGTACCTTAAGACATTTCCAAGGTCCTGGGCTCTGCTTTCTTCTTAGACTTTGAGAAGTTAGTCAGCTTTTCCGTGTTTGCTCCATTGCAATATAACCCTGAAAAAGAAAGTCATGTGAAGCCCAACAGAATTACTTGCTAGAGGAATTATGTATAACAAGATGGCTGGCAAGGTGATATCATTCCATGAAAGCTGCAATTTCCCCGCAATTGATTTCCTAAAGATAACTCACTGTTTGTGTGCAGTGAAAGCTAATTTAACAAGAAAGATGAGTCTCTTCAGAACACCTTGATTGGCAATTGTGATAAATTCCTATAATTACTATTGACTCTGAGGGGGCCTTTCATTTGTTATGATACTGCTGAAACTGCAGGTCAGCTGTGGCTGTGCAGAAGAAACAGGATACCACAGGCTCTTCCATTCTTCACAAAAGAAATTTGGGGGGAAGGCTAATATGGTTACAGATATTTCGAATCTCATAGAGACCCCACACATACACACACTTCTTCTTTGCAAATCCATATTGACTAAAACTTCTCGAAGGAAGCATAACTCATGGAACACTCCTTGCTCTCCTGACAAAGATTGAGAATTGGGTCTAGATCAGAGAGGGTAACAAACTCTTGGCATTTATGTTTAAAATGGGTAATGTGAAGTAACTGGCTGAGTCGATTAGGGTAAACTCAACATATACTCTGCATCTACTCATATGATTTCTGGACAGTTAAAGCATAAGCAAATATCTACATGTGGCTTTAAGTTAAAGGCTAGTACACAAAATTACATGTGCAATATTATATTAGTCAGCCTTCCACAAAATACTCTGATGTGTGACTCAGCCGCGAGAGAAGGTTTGATCATGAAGGCTTCAGTCCATGATACAATGATTGCTTCGGAGCCCAAAGCAAGGCAGCATCTAATCGCAGAAGCACGTGGCCAATCATTTGGCTCTCAGGCAGAGGCTAGCAAAAGAAAAGGGGCTTCTGGTACTGTGATAGCCCTCTCAGCCCCGCAGCTCCTCTCTCCTAAACTCTTCCCACCAGGCCCCACCTCTTACAGGTTCCTCTGTCTCCTAAGAGCACCATAGTAGGAGCTGGCTGTAACCCGTGAGCACTTAGGAAACATGTTAGATGCGAACTACAGCAAATCTGGTCTCCACTTTATAAAAAAGTATGCATAAGAACAGGTGGCAAGGGTCTCCCCAGTTGTTGACAGCCATAGTTTTTTTGTTTGTTTGTTTGTTTGTTTGTTTTTGGTTTTTCGAGACAGGGTATATAGCCCATAGCCCTGGCTGTCCTGGAACTCACTCTGTAGACCAGGCTAGCCTCGAACTCAGAAATCCACCTGCCTGTGCATCCCAAGTGCTGGGATTAAAGGTGTGCGCCACCACTGCCTAGCTAGACAGCCATAGTTCTAAGTCTGGGTGGTGGGGTGCATGAAATAGGAAAGAGGGAAGAAACTTGGCTCTTCAAACAGTCCACGCTTGGGCTGGAGCAATGGCTCAGTGGTTAAAGGCTAAGCTCTCAACCTCTAAGCTCCTAAGGGCTTACCCCTTGATGCCAGTTTGGGTTCATTTGTATATGAGGGTTAAAGCACAGACTAGCTCTGTTACAAATAAACACGACTGTCCTTTCTGACTCATTTCCTGCTTGTGGCTCTACTTCCTAGCATCTCGCAACTCATTTTGTTTAACGTGTTAGATGTCAAGCATTAATAGCTCTGGTCAAATTTTATAATGAGGTCATTAGCCTCCCTAAGTGTTAGCTTGCCATTGTCACAGCGCTAGTTCATTGTTGTCTTAGCAAGAGCTCGTGCTGTGGAGAGACACTGTGGCCAACACATCTCTTACAAAAGACAGCGTTTAATTGGGGACTTGCTTACAGTTTCAGAGGCTTAGTCCCTTATCACACATGCTGCTACTGGGTAAGGTAGCACAGGTCTGTAATCTCAGCAAGCAGGAGGTAAGGGAGGAGGAGCGTGAGTGTGAGGACTGCCTGGGCCACACCGTGAAGTTTGGAGCGGCCTAAAGCATGTAGTAAGACCTCAGAAACCAAAACAGAAAATAATAGAGTAAACACTGTCTAGCAAAATTCTCCTTCTTAGAGGCTTTGTCATTTCAAATACACATACACTTATATACACACACATATATACATACCCTCAAATACACAAATTCTCTCTATCTTCTCTCTCTCTCTCTCTCTCTCTCTCTCTCTCTCACACACACACACACACACACACACACACACACATTATAGTTGTTAGGGACATAATTGAAAATATAAGCAAGCATATCACTTTGCATGCTGGCTCAACAAATATGATTTAAGTGTGCTAAGAGTCCCCATAAAATCTTACTTAAGGACAAACTGTTACTTTCTTAGTTTTTTGTTGGAGGGTGGGGGAACAGGTTATGTGGAGGTTTTGTTGTTTGAGGGTAGCTTTTTCTTATTTTGTTTTGGGGAGTTTTTTGAGGTGATGGAAGAGAGTTATTTGTTTCGGGTTCTGCAATCAAAGAGTAGTCCATTTGCTTAGGTGGGTAACGGGCCCCTCAGAGGGAAGAGTCCAGAAGGCAAAAGAGGTTCATAGAAGCCAAGGTCTTCTTTCTTGCTGAGGGTTTATTTTTGCCTCAAGGTAACAAAAAAAAAAAAACAAAAAAACAAAAAACAAAAAAAAAAAAACAGCCACTGAAGGGAATGATCAGAGTTTGACTCACACTGGGCATTCCAGCATGTTCTTGTCGCGGGCTTGGAGACCTCCCTGGAAGTGACAAAGGTGGGCCGTGCAGCACAGAGCAAAGAGACAGCGTCTGCCACACCGCCGCCTACTGTTTCACCAGGATAACCACAGCTTCAGCACAAGCAGGGAAATAAATGGGCAAGGGAATCCTGTGGGAGGAGGGGGCTGGCACCGGCTTCCTAGAGATAGGAGACACCACGCTCAGGTGCTTCCCGGGCCAGCAGGAGGTTCAAGAAGGCCAAGCTAACAAGGGCCCATCCAGAAGGACAAGAAACCTGCAGAGAAGACGGGCAACGGCTGGGTCAAGAGAATTGAGAGTAAGAGCAGGTAGGTAGAAGGGGCAGGACAAGCTGGTGCAGGATTCTGGTAAGGCTCTTCCGGGCTACACCGATGTGCGCTGGGTGGAAGGAGCTCAAACAGTTGGCTTCCGAGTTTGAGGGAAGTTGACACTGCATCTCAGCTGCCAAGGTAGAGCCAGGCAGTTTAGGAGGAGCTCTGAGGAGAACATCAGCCTTCCAGGGGCGGGGAGATTATGGGCACCGAGCCTGGCCCCGGAAGACCTCAGAGCACCTACACAGTAGTTGCGGGACCTGACTCTCATCCACTGGCATGAATAGTGTACTGTAGCCTATAGTCACTGCATTGAACGGCAAGGGAGTCCGCCTGAGCCTTCAGGATGCCAACCATAGACCACTGACCGCCCCTGTCCAAACCCTCTGTTTTCAGTTTTTAATGATGCCAAAGATGCTAACAAAAAGCTGCACCATCTCGATCACTTCTCGGTGCACAGCTGAGAGTTAAGTCTTATTCACAAAGACAATTCTCCAGAATCTCTCAAGCAAGCAAAACAGAAACCCTAACTCGGTAAACTGCTTCCCACTCCCTTGCTCCCCTAAGGCCTGCTGGTCACCATTCTGCTTTCTGTTTCTATCAATTTGACTACTCAGGAGAGCCCCCAGGAGTGGAATCACACACAATTTGCATAATGGGAAAATAAGACATTTCAAATATATGAAGGTTGCTTTGTACCAACTTTTCAAGAATAATATGTCTAACACTCCGAGGAATACAATTCCCATCTTGCCAAAACGGCTGGCTGGGGGAAGAACTCAACGTCTTTATTTCACCAAATTTTCTATCAGGATGAAAACCAATTAAGAAAATTAAGATCCAATGGCTACTCTCACGGATCTCATAGGTCAAGGATTTAAATGCTCTGTGTCTAACTAGGAACATGGTTAAATAAAAAAAAAAACTTGCTAAATATTGATCACCTAATAAGTCATTTTCAACAGATATGGAAAAAATCAGAGACAATAAAATACACAAAATAATAACTTCATCTAAAAACAAACAGTATAGATACGGCCAACATAACAAATATTTCCAGAGCGTCTCTCGCCAAGATTTACTATGAATCTTCATCTGTAAATACAATTAAAAGATTTATTTCACTGCAAGCAAGAACTCAGCAAATCCGTGCTTCTGTTTTCCGAAAAAGCCACTCAGGCACTTTCGACAGTGCTGCGGTCTTTGCTGGTATTAGAGGCACATTGGAAATGTAAAGTGATTGTAATAGCAATAAGAATAGCCTTTCTCTCCTTAATGAAATTCTGAAAAGCAACAGACTCCTGTAATACAAACAAGCTTGTCGGCCTTGGCATTCACCACACAGACGCAGCCAACCGTGGCCGAGAAGGATTACGGTGCTCGCAGCGCCGCCTGCTGTGCGAACGTAGAATTGCATCCCTCCGAGGCAAAGGAATTTTTTTTTTTCTTTTTTTTTGAATCAATTGCCTTGACAAATCGTTGCTGCTCTGTTTGGATAAATAGATCTATTATCCTAAAAGCCCCGTGCATTGTTGTAGTAGGTTCCTCCTATATCTAGCTAAACTCACTGTTTGTTTCACTAAACTTGTTATTAGCCATTTCTCTCGCTTACCCACTTATGTGGTATATTAGTTACTTTTGTCCTCGCTTTGTCAAAATCTATGATAAAAGCAACGTAAGAAAGAAAGGCTCTGTTTGGCTGACTGTTCGTCTTTGTTAGGGTGACTACTGCTCTAGTGAAATCCTGTGACCAAAAGCAGCTTGGGGAAGCAGCGGTTTTATTTGGCTTCAACTTCCACAGAGAGTCTGTCACTGAAGGAAATCAGAGCAGAAACATAGACACGGGAGCTGATGCAGAGGCCTAGCGCCTTCCCGGGACACCTCCAGGCCTTCAAAACCAGTACCACCCTCCCTGCTAGGTGACTCGTACACCCTACCAAGTTCGGTTGCCTGTGCCAGGGTCAGCCTTGCCAACCTCTGAAACGTGGTTTCTGTCTGCTGACCCTGAGAAGCCAGCTCCCAGGAGACTTCACCTCTGTGAACCTGGGTCTCTTCTTCATCACCGCTAATTTCTTAGCTCCGCCTGACCAGCATCAGTTGTCCCAGTAAAGCAAAGGTTTCACTTCCATGAAGCTGGATTCTTATTAATAGGTGCTGATCCTTCAGCCCCAGCTGACCAGGATGATAGACTCTTAATTCAAAAATAGCAAATGGCCCCACCGACTCTTTACACTTCCCTCTAAAACTTCCACAGGCCAGGCCTCCGTCATCTGCATTGCTCTCGATATTCTTATCTTCAAAACTCTGACAAAACAATCCACTGAGCCTCAACACACTCAACGGTTTTTCTCACCGAAAGTTCCAGAGTCCTTCCACAATCCTCCTAAAAACATGCTCTGGTCTGACACAGCAAACCTGCACTATGCTGGTACCCATTACTGTCTTAGTCAGGGTCCCCTGTTTCCTTGATGGAACACCATGACCGAAAGCAACTCGGGAAGGAAAGGGTTGATTTGGCTCACACTGTCACATCACTATCCATCTCTGAAGGAAGTCAGGACAGGAACACGAGCAGGAACCTGGGGGCAGGAGCTGATGCAGAGGCCATGGAAGGGTGCTGCTTACTGGCTTACTCCTCGGGTTTGCTCAACCCGCTTTCTTATAGAACTCAGGACCACCATCTAAGGGGTGGCCCCACCCACAGTGAGTTGAGGCTCCCAAACCAATCACTAGTGATTCGTCTCTAGTACAAGAAATGCCCACAGGCTTGCCTGCAGCCTGATCGTAAGGAGGCATTTCCCCTACTGAGGCTCCCTCCTCTCTGATGACTCTAGCACCCATCAATTTGACATAAAATTAGTCAGTACGAAGTCTGAAAATGTTTACAGCCTATCATGGTAAAAAGACTTAGCGATGGAAGGGTAAGGCAGTTCTCAGGAAATAGGCAGGAATTCTGATCCTGTTGGGCTCCGCGCTCACCTGGGGCCGTGGCGCACTCCACCTCCGTGCGGCAGGTGGAGAACCCGAGGGCAGGCACTGGGGCGCTGCTGGCGGTGGAAGAGCAAAAGGGATTGGAGAGGAATGACTCAAGTCCTGCCAGAGGTTCAATACTCTGGGCGTGGACTCGAGTGTTTGTTCGCGCTCTGCTCTGCCTCCAGATGGGTGTCAGTATCCCAGTCCTTGGAGAGCGGAGGGGAACAGCTGAGGGAGTCACAGGAGACGCTGGACACTGCAGAAGAGCTGAGAGAACAAATTGGGAGCCCCAGAGCAGCTCAGTCTGCCCTGAGGCCAAAGGGAAAGGGTGGACAGGGGCAGGAAGCGGCCCAGTGCTTCAGGCATGGCAGGTGGTGGGGAGGGGGTGCTCCGGGAGTTCTCAGTCAGAGAGTTCTCAGTCAAGTCTTGCGAGAGCCAGGCCCATAAGGCACATCTAGTTGAAAGGAGGCAATGCATGGTTGTAAGATATTTTATTGTAGAAAGGAGAGAGAAGAGATAGGAAAGTAGAGGCCAGCCATCTCCACGTGGGAGAGGGGGGAAGGAAGGACGAGAAAGTAAAGATAAGAAGAGGCTAAGAGGGAAGAGAGAGAAGAGGAAGGGAGGGGAGGAGAGGAGAGGAGGGGAGGGGAGGGGAGGGGAGGGGAGGGGAGGGGAGGGGAGGGGCAAACCGCCCCTTATATGGTAGGCTGGGCTATCTGTCTGTAGGGTGGGGCATACCTACCTGGCTGTGGTCAGATGACTGTGGAGGTGGAGTCCAGCCAGAATGCTGGGAACTTGGGGCATCATCTACGTGATTGATAGCACAGGCTTGTGGAGTTGGAGGACTCCTGGAATCAGCCTGTGTCTGGAATGTGTCTCCACTGTTTCCGTCCCTTGTGAAATCTTTCACTTTCGTTAAGCAGCCAAAACACAAACTGCTTTTACACCGTCCCACATGGTCCTGCATCCACTTTCTTCATTTTTCTTCTCATTGTTTCTTCTCATTTGGGGAGTGGCCCTAAATAGAATGGGGCATCTATATTCAGGATAGGGCTTCTCAATGAAGATAAAACCCAGAAAAACCTCTCCAGATGTTCACAGAGGACTGTCTCCTAAATGACGCCAAAGCTTGTCAAGTTGACAGTCAAGATGAATCACCATAGGAGCAACGTGGCTTGCAATTGTCTTTCATTTCATTCATTTAAGATTAATTACTCAATGGTCAGTCACTACTTCCAGTGTATGATTTTATAAGACAGCCAATCCATGGGAGCATGAGTTAAGGAATAGCAAATCCTTTTTCTTCTGGGAACACAAATGTGTGTATGTCACCTATCACCTCTCAAATGTGTGTACATGCCTGTGCACACACACATACAAACACACCTGCATCCATACACATGCATACACACATGCACATACACATGCACACATATGCACACATGCACACACATGCACATATACACATACATGCACATACACACATTCAACATATATACACATATGTATACACACACAGGATATTTACAAGATTTTTTTTTAAGATTTTATTTATTTCATGTATGTGGATACACTGTTGCCTCCGTAGGGAGACCCTCACTCAAGTCCCGGGAGAACGTGCACCCAAGGAAACACGAGAGACCATCTTGATGTAAACACACGAGGTAGTTTAATATCGGAGCTCCGGGTGGACCCATATCTCACACAGGAGACAGAGGGATCGACTCTGAGGCTCAGGGGTTAGGGGTTTTTATAGGAAGGAGGTCTAGGGGAACAAAGGAATTAGCATAGCCTATACATAATTGGCTACTTTAAAAAAATAAATGTGGTATGAGGCGGGAAGAGGGTCCAGGGCGGGTAATTCCCAGAAGCAGTGGGTGGTATAGTCCCGAGTCAGCAGTTTTTTCTGCTGGCCTCGGACCATATCTAAGGGACCAGATGGCCCATTATTCAGAGCCTGCCCAAGGACACGTCTTGCAGGCCCAGACTTGTTCCTCCTCCATATCTATGATTTTTATGTCTTCCTGACCTGCTAGCTCTTATGATAGCTAACATCTTGTTTGCTTATTCTTAGGCCTATGTGGCAGGCTTATGTTGTTATGAAGCTTATCCAACACAGGTCCCATGCTTTAGTTATTCCTTTTCATTTTATTCCTTCAGCTTCAGACACATGAGAAAAGGCCATCAGATTCCTATTACAGATGCTTGTGAGCCACTATGTGGTTGCTGGGAATTGAACTCAGGACCTCTGGAAGAGCAGTCAGTGCTCTTAACTGCTGATTCATCTCTCCAGTCCCAAGATTTTTCTTTAAGTAGATATAAAAAGTACTCAGTTAAGTACATATATAAGTCTAGATCCTCTTGTCCCCAGAATGATACACATGCACTTAAGTACCATTAAAGTTTTTGTTGTTGTCCTTGTTTTTGTTTGTTTTTTAGGTTGGCTGAATTTTCAGGAAATTCATGACACAAACACTGTTGATCGTTAGTTTTTGGAACTCGCCTTCTGCAGGTTTGTCTCCCTTTTCTCTTGTTTTCCATGTCCAAACCTTTTCATAAGGCTCAATTGTCCTGATTATCCCTTTGAGGAAGGGCTAATCTTCCTGAAGCAGACTGAAGACTTAAGACCTTCCAGACTTGAGATGCACCTGGCTCCTCCTTGCCCACCTCCCACTACCTGCCCAAAGTCATTCTACTCTGACTTTCTTCTCTTAAATAGCAGCAAATTGTTTATGGCAAGTCATATGGACTGGACATCATGTTACATGACTAATGATTTAACATAGGAACTACTCTCAAAGACTTGCTTGTTGACAGAGGCCTCTGTCAGCCATAACTCAATTACAAGCATGACTAACTCGCAGAATTGTAAGTATCTTGAATATTAACAAAGCCAGTAGGGAATCTCATTAAATGATCAGATAAGAGAACACCTTCAGAGCCAGCCCTTAAATCATACAGAAGGTAGTCTCTGCTCTTACCTGTGTATTAGGAACTCCTACACACACACACACACACACACACACACACACACACCACTACATAGACAAAGCCACTTACAAGGATAGAGAAGCCCTCTTCCTATAAATGACAGGCCATGGGTCCTTTCCCTGCAGCTGCAGTGACTTCATACACACACACACACACACACACACACACACACACACGCACACACACGCACACACACACGCACACGCACACACGGTAGCTCAGGTAACCAGAACATGGACTTTAGAGCCTACCTTATTCATGGCATAACACATCCAGCGAGCACTTTCATCACCCTGGGTTAATGTTCTATAACCTTTTCTTAGAGGGTCCTTGTTGAGAGGAGACTGGCCCTATATATCATTGCTGTCCTGTCGGAAAGCCATTCGATCCAGCTGAAGCAACTCAGCAAAAGTAGAGAGCCTGGTAACCAGATCTGTCCTTAGATGATATTTCTCTGCAGCTCCATCAGAGATCCAAAAATGGTAGTTCCTATCAAAATCATATAAGTAATTCAGAATCTATGTCCCTAAGCTGACAGACACATTACCCATATATTATCCCTTAATATCTTCCCCTGGCAGACAGACTCCTGTTTGCTCACCAACTTGGAATGTATAAGGACAGAACTCATAAAGGGTTTGTTATGTGGTAAATAAATAAAATTGCGTGCCCTGAGCATGCATATCTTTTATGTACAGAAACGCTCAAGTCCGCCATGCAAGGTGCCGCACACCTGTGATGCCAGTACTGAAGGCTGAGACCGGAGAAAGAAGACCCCAAGTGGGAGACCAGCCTGTGTGACTAAACAGAAACTGGAGACTCAAACATGATATTAGCATAGGAAAGAAGGCAGTTTAAGCTGGAAGACTAGGCCCTTCCTTACCTAGGCTTCCTTGAAGAACAGGGTATACGAAATACAAGGAGGATGTGTGGATGTATAAGGCTGGCCGCATGTGCAGGGCCTTTAATGAAGGAACTGTATATCTCATGGCCTGAAACTTGGGCAATCCCTCCTTAGCTCACTCGCTCACTCTCATTTTTAGGAATGTTTTTCCTTTATTAATAAGCGCTCTCTGTTTCTATTTCTAATCATGCGTTCCTGGTCCAATCTCTGGGACACAAAAGCCTGAACCAAGTCCCCTCTCAATTCAGATCCATGGCCCAACAAGAGGTGTATCTGTCCCTTTACATTCTCTCGCTGTGGGTGTCGGACTGTAGCTTAGGCATGCTTCCTCAACACCCTGACCTTTCTCACTATTACCCAGACCTCCAGGCCCAAAGCTAAAAGCATGGCTTTTTATCCAACTCCCCTCCTGATTGCTGCCAGGATTGTCAGTTTTTCTACCCTGGTGCTTTTCTCAGGAATGAATTCAATTACCCCTAAGCCTCTGTCCAAGTCTGTTCTTTAACCTATTTAGTAAGGAGACTAAGAACCCAGAAGGAGATCTGGTTTTCCTCGACCGCACCAGTCACACATAGACTACACACCAGTTACACCGAGGCTCTACACCAGGGGTACTAGACTGCTCATGAGTAACACCTAGACGTCATAGTAAGACCCCACCTCAAACACACCAACCAAAAAGGGTGGAGCATGCTTAGGAGAAGAGCTGTCTGAACAGAAAACATGTTATCTTAATTGGCATGCCCATTGCTGTGAAGAGACACCATGACCAAGGCAACTCTTATAAAGGACAACATTTAACTGAGGCTGGCTTACAGGTTCTGTATCCATCCAGCAGCCATAGAAGAATTGGGTTTACCTTAAATCGAGGCTGGAAAAGAAAAAAAGGCGGGGCGGGGGGTGGGGGGGTTGGTGCCAGAGAAGAATGAAGCCAAGACAAGATTCTGATCAAGGCTCTAAGTTCAGCATTGTGTTTGCATAGGAAAGCCCACAGACCCTATTCTTTGTTTCAGCTGGATTATGTTGCAAAGCAAGGTCAGCGGGCAGTCTAAGTTCCTGTTGGAACTTGCTCATGCAACCAAGGCAGATGACTCCACCAAGGTCGAGAAAGTTCATTGTGGCAAGCGCTCAAGGTCTGTTCAGCCTGCTCAAGGCTGGGAAGGCCACAGGTTCAGAGGTTCGGTCCGTTATCATCAGGGCACTGTCCAAGCAGACATGGTGCTAGAGGAGCCAAGAGTTCTACATCTTGATCCGAAAGCAGCTAGGACACTGGGTACCACACTGGGCAGAGACTGAGCATTGGAGACCTCAAAGCCTTCCCGCCACAGTGACATACCGCCTCCCACAAGGTCACACCTACTCCACCAAGGGCATATCTCCTAATAGTGCTACTTGGTAGCATGGTCAAAGCACCAAACACAGGAATCTATGGGAGTTATACCTGTTCAAACCACCGCTCACGTTCAGCCCAGAGTGTGGGCATGAGAGTAACCACTAACACCTCTAGAACACCCTCTCTCGTACTGCCATGGATTCAGGAAGGGCAGGGGATCGATTTCACTGTGTGCTGTGGATTGTTTGTGTGTATCGCGTGGAAGAGGACTGACAGAACTCTGCATGTGAAGCAGTCAGATTTGGCGAGGTGCTATCCTTCCTCAGTCCCATGCCCAACTGAAGGGTAAAATTCCAGGCCAGCAGGTCACAACTCCGAGTCATTGGCCCTCCAGGGAAGGTATATCTCAGGAACAAACCCTGTTCCTTCGAAAAAGGCCACGGTTTCCCAGTCAGGCTCAACTGGAAAGCACAGCTGAACCTGATGGCTACAGGAGCTAATTAGCAGTGGAATGGAAGCCCTGGAAGAAGATGCAGGGCCGGCTAGGTAACTGGAGAAGACAAAGTGTTCCCCTAGACAGTTCATCTTGTTCTCACAGTAGACAGTTTAGTGAACCTTCACGCGCAACTCGCCATAACATTTAAGCGAAGCGTGCACTTACTCCGTATGCTGTCGGTATAAAGCTGGGTTTCCGTCTAAGAATGTTTACCGGGACTGGCAAACCACTTTCCTGTAATATTGAAAGATCTGTTTTCATAGACCCAAGGATCGAGTTCTAATTTGATAGTGTCTGTTGTAGGGCCTGACATTTATTAAAATATTTCTATAGTAAACCAAAGTGTTCAGGAAAAGCTGTTTTTATCGCAGACACTTGCTTTAGCCACCGACCTTGTGACAACAAGGTCAGTTTCTGGGACCTTACCGACTTTGTATTGCTAGCTGACATCCACGATCACGCAAAACTTGTCCGCCTTCCGTCCCCAATGACAAGGATATCCTTGTGTTCAAACGTTAAAGCAAGGAATGTGTGTTGTGTTTTTATAATGCAGTAGGAGGGAGAACCTCAGCCTTACTGGCCAAGGTGTGCGCCTCAGGAATTAAGCCGCTGGACAGGCCTAGTACAAAAGGAAGTCTGCTGGGAAAAAAAAGAAGGGGACCTGGAGAAGGCACAGAGGCAGAGAAAGGGAGACAGAAAAGGAAAAAGAGAGGAGAGGAAGAGGGAAAGAGGCCCACCAGGAGACATTTGTGGGGGCGGGGGGAGGGAGAGAAGGATGGAGAGAGGGGAAAGGGGGTTGCCAAGCAGTCCTTCTTATAAGCCCTGTATGCATGTGTGTTTACAAAACACTGCCAAGCCCAAGTGCCTATTGTGATTCTCTTCTTCACCCAACACATAATTTAAAATCCTATCTGTCTCGATACATATTGCCGTGGATATATCATATCTATATAGCCTTTGCTTCTAAAGACTTGTACATCCTTGGCATTTAACCAACCCATTGTTACTAAAATACACTCTCAAATTACCTTCAACTCCCCAGCTGTTCTAGTTATCAGGTTTTTTTGCCTTTCAGCTCCAAATTCACCTAGCATCGCCTGCTCTATAAAAGTAAATGTGGGCCCTTTTAAATATTTTTGTTTTACCTGGTTGATACAATGTTAATATTCTAGAGTAGGGTGGAGAAAGAGTCGAGGAAGAAGGCATCTCTCTTCCTTAGCTCTGGTTCGGTACCTCCTTGGGCTTCAGAACAGTCAGTTGCCTCGCAGCATCCAGGAGCAGCCAGTGATCACGACTTTCCTGCATCTACTTTGTTCAAACTGGGGAGCTTTGCAGTAATGTCACTCATGGGTTCCCCAGGTCCTGGTTCCTGATGGGCACGACAGCTGAGACTTCCCACAAGTTGTCTCTAGCATTTGTCCTTCATGCAGTCCTGTGGTAGAGTATCCATGGAGACACATCCTGATGGACAGCTTTCCCTAACACTCCAGCCAGTGCATGGGTCTTTAGCAGGATACACTCACATAATCCAAATGGACTTGTCTTCTACAGAGTGCCCTCTCCAACATTGCTAGGACCTGGGACCTGGGGATAGAAGGGCTCACCCATAGTTCTCTATCTCAGAAGTTGTGTGATGATAATTCTCTGTAACTGCTACGCCCATATTCTTCTATGTCCTCGACTTGCAGTCACCAAAAGTACATTTCTCTCGTGCCCTGCTATAACTGACAATCTTTATATACATTCTTTTTCTGCTCAAATTTGTATTGGGTTGCTCTTTTCTTATTGGACATTGATTAATAGCCCATCTCCCCAAGCAATATAGCCCAAACATCCTCATGCATGTCCTTTTATGGGCTTAAAATTTGGGCATATATGTACCCACATATAGGCTTGCTAGGTCCCATGGTAAATATGTCCCACTTCTTGAGTGTTCTACTAAGTAAGAGTTCATGTCTATAACAGCTGATATTTGACCCCTAAAGAACGTTAACACTTGAACTCCCAGCTTTCCACAATGGGAGAATAGTGATTTCTTTTTTAAATTTACTTATTTTATGTGCATGAGTGCTTTGCCTGAACGTATATTTGAGTACCACATGTGTACCTGGTACCCAAAGATTCCAGGAGGAACTATCAGTTCCTAGAGTTTTAGGTATGTGCCTAAAACTGTCTACCTAGAGTTGCAGACAGATGTGAGCAATAGATAGTATGGATGCTGAGAATTGGACCCGTGTCTTCTGGAAGAACAGCCAGTGCTCTTAACGACTAAGCCATCTCTCCTGTCCCATGGCAGTTATTTCTAAGTCGTGTGCCTCTGATACTAATGTCTGTTCCTATACTTGCTGGCCTTAAAAACTCAACCCCCTACAAACTGCATTTTTCTTTCCCTGTTCTCTTTATTGGTATTTCTGATGTTTATTTGTAAATGTGTGTATTATTTGAAAATATTGTTGTTGATTTTAGATATTGTAAATATCTTTTCTCATTTTTTTTCTCAGTCTTCACACTCTGTCCATGATTGTCTTTATTGAAAAGAAATCCCCACTTTGTCCTCTAGATTCTAAAATTATAAGATACCCTGCCATGTGTCTTTCACTGACATGGTTTAACTTTTGAGCCAGGTCTTTATTCAAAGCACACGCTGATTATGGTGCTAGGGGTGATCCAGATTTTCTCCTTCCAATTAGTGAGGCAAAAATAAATATTTTAAAGAAAGGAAGAAAATTATTCTGTCAGCTTTTGGAAAGAACCAAAAAATCATATAAGAATTATAGTCTAAAGTAAAAATGAGTTGCCAATGCCAAGAGACTTGATGAACTAGAAGAGAAGATTAAAATCCTAGATGCATGCTGCCTGCAAAGGCTAACCCCATGAAGAAACAGGAAGTTTCCATATACCTAAAACTCATGTAGAAGTTGGACCAGAAACCTATAATGGAAAAACCTAAGACAGATGATTCCATTGTTAAATTACACCAAACATTTAGGGGAAAAAATACGTCAACCAAACTAAAAAATTAAAATCAGCATTACCAAGATCCTAAAGTCAGACAAAAAAAAAAAGGTTACAGGCCAGGTCTTAGTGCTCTGTTGCTGTGAAGAGGCATAGCAACTCTTATAAAGGAAAGCGTTTAATTGGGGCTGGCCTATTAAAGTCTCATGCAGACTTGGGGCTGGAGTTCTACATCTGGATCTGTAGGCAGCAGGAAGAGAGAGTGAGTCACTGGGCTTGGCTTGAACTTCTGAAACCTCAAAGCTCTGTGACATCCCCAGTGAGAGAGGAAGGGGCGGGGGAGGGGGAGGAGGAGGGGGAGGGGAAAAGGGAGGGGAAGTGGGAGAGGAAGAGAAAGGAAGCACAAATTAAAAGCCTTAGCAACCTTCCATTCGAACATACTTCACCTTGAGTAGAAATGTACAGCAAGAAGGAGGGAGTCAGCCCTCCTCTGACATCAATGCTGATCCACAGAATGAGGGTACCCTATTCCCTCACCCCTCACAGTCCTGAACAGAGTTTCCTTGGACGTGAATTTGGAAGAATCAAAATATATCACTACAGAGAAAGCCTAACAACTCGTTTTCAAATTTTTCTTGGTCTATAAGCCCTCTCATTTTCTCTCCTCTCCTCCCTCCCTTGTTTGAAATTAGTGAAAAGGAGCTATTGGCAAGAAGGACACAAAATGAATGGAAAACAGAAAAGGCAAAGAGGGAAATCAAAGAGAGAAATTTAGTGCAACCAGCAAAGGCCTCATTAGCTTCACAACAAAGACGGGCTCGATTTCTTTCTTATTGACATTAAGGAGTTTGATGTGAGTCTAACATAAAAGCTTGGTAAATCTGCTCCTCTTCCTGAGGTCTCAGGGTCCTGGCAGCTGCTTGCAAATTGTTTCCTTCCACTAAAGGTCATCGGTCTTGATTGGTTTCCATTCCCTTCTGTGTGCAGCCAATCAAGGGCTAACCAAGCAGATGGCTGAAGCTAGTCTGGACTGCCCAGGTCAGCAGCTGCAGTCCTGTCCATCACAGAGCTCTTTCTTTCTGCAGGACCTCTGAAACAAAAGGAAAAGAAACCACAGGGTTCTGCGAGTACTTCTTAAATGAATAAATGCTGTGCCCAGCACTGTGTGAAAGGCTGAAGTTGAACTAAAGAAGTGTCCCTCAAGGATCAAATGAGAACAACTTGTATGATTCAAAAGGAACTGCTAGTGGGGGGCGGAGGGGTGAGATGGCTTAGTGGTTAAGAGCACTGACTGTTCTTTCAGAGGTCCTGGGTTCAATTTCCAGCAACAACATGGTGGCTCACAACCATGTGTAATGAGATCTGACGCCCTCTTCTGGTGTGTCTGAAGACAGCTACAGTGTACTCATATAAATAAAATAAGTAAATCTCTAAAAAAAAAAAGAACTACCACCAGCAACAGGACAGATTCCAACTTCCATTTTTCCCATCTTTGTGTATGCATTTCTCCACTCCACCTTCACGGTACCTGGGAAGGGAGGAAGAACAGAAAGGAAATAAAGAGAAGATAGAGAGGGAGAGTTGAGTGTGGAGCTAGAGGTTGGTTTTCTTCTGCATTGAAAGCATCAAAGCCACGTGCTTCACTTTACCCTACTTTATCTTTAGAAGACTTGTAAACCACCTCCCCCCCCCCAGTACCCCAAAGACGTATGTGCCTATTGATCTTACGATAAAGATTTGACTTTACGTTCAATTCCTACATTACTTAAAATTTTGGAAACATTCTTGCAAATGTGATTTCATCATAACCAAATCGACACTTACTAGAATTTCCTTTGATTCTGGACAAGCAACGCTAACTCCAGCAACATTCTAAGAGTCAGACATTCTCTTCGGTCTTGGATGTACGCAAAAACAATTAAGACTTGGTCCATTTTCTCCAGGGGCTTGGGGCTACTGAGGAAAACAGGCAGAGAGACGGATTATGAAGCAGTGTGCTATTTAGTTTAGAAGTCTATTCGGGTTGCCAGCGGAGCCCAGAGGGAGAGAAGTGAGCCTAGCCTGAGAGAACAAGTTGTGAAGTATTTCTTGGAAGAAGTCATGTAGAACTGAGGCCAGATGAAGCAGGTGGGGGAACAGAGACCGCCTCCCAAGCAGAGGGACGGCAACCTGGAGACACTGTGCTGCATGCTGGGAAAATTAGCATGGGCATGTGGTATCAGTAGCGCTTGTTTCTAGGAAACCATCAAGGGCTCAGGGGCTTGGGGGTACGGAGCAGTCAGAGGCTTCAGATGTATTCTAGATGATACAGAGTACCATTGAAGTTGTGAATCAAAGAAAAAGCAAGATCAGATTTGCAATTGAGAAAGATCACTTAGAGATCACTCACAGAAGAGTTGGCCTTGAGGAAGCTATGTCTGAAAGTGAGCGGAGTTTAGGGATGGAATCCTCTAACCCCTTCCTATCCATTCTAAGTTTCTTTCTATATGAAGGTTATAACCGCAGGCTTTTCCATCCGTGCCCCAGTTTCCAAATAATGACTTGGAGACTTATTATTTATGAATAAATGCCTAGGCCATAAGCTAGATTTGTTCTCCGACTAGCTTGTAACTTATATTAACACATTTACACTACTCTAGGTCTGCCAGGTGGCTAGTTACTGCTCCTCGGTTTCATACAACCTATTTCCTTTTGCTCTGCATCCAGGCAATCTTCCTGCCTCACTATTTCCCAGTCTCTCTCCCTCCCCTTCTCTCTCTCCCTCCCTCCCTCTCTCTCTCCCTCCCCCCTCTCTCTCCCTCCATCTCTCTTTCTCCCTCCCTCTCCCTCTCTGTGTGTGTATGTGCGTGTGTGTTTCTCTGTGTGTCTGTGTGTGTCTCTCCCTCTCAGTGTCCCTCTCTGTGTGTCTCCCTATCTCTATGCCTGCCTCTCTCTCTCTCTCTCTCTCTCTCTCTCTCTCTCTCTCTCTCTCTCTCTTTCTCTCTCTCTCCCCCCTCGCCTTGCTAGATGTTCCCCTTTCTAATCCTGCCTCAACTTATTGGCCATCAGAGTTTTATTGACAGATGATCTTTCCACACAGTGCACAAGAGATTATCCCTACAGAAGGTGACATGAGGCACAAGTGCAGGGTAGAAAGATTGCTAACTCCTGCAAGCTCTCTCTCCAGTCCGTATCACTATAATCAAAGCACCTGACAGAAGGCATGCGACGGGGAGAGGCCCATTTTGGAGCATGGATTGTGGGAGTTCTATCCACCACGGCAGGGAAGGCATGGTGAAGCAGCTCATGTCTCAGCAGACGAAACGCAGAAAAGAAATGCGGGAAAGAGCCAGGACAAGGCACAGCCTCTAGAACTTGCCACCTCCAGGTCACCACCTTCTTCTCATAATGCCATTTTGTTTTGAATGCACCAAGTGAGTATCCCATGGATTAGGGCAGAGCCCCCAGGAACCAAACACTTCCCAAAAGCCTGTCAGCTGGCAAGCAAGCTGTCAGTAGCAGAGTCTATAGGAAACATTTCCTACCCAAACCACAGTGCTCTGCCCCCTTGCTGAGCTCTGAGCTACTTTCCCGAATTCCTAATATTTTATTTTATAATTTGGCATGTGGTTCTAATAAAATCACCTTTGGGACCGGGTCTAGCTCAGTGGTACAGCGCTTGCCCAGTGTACACAAAGCCCTGGGTCTAATGACCAGACCCCTGACATTGAGAGAAGCAAAGCAGTACCCATCCAGACTCGTAGTGAGTCTACGATGAGAAAATACATGTAAGGTATCTGGGACCGCGACACTTTGTGACATCTCAGTGAATGTTTAAATATCTTTCTTTATATGTCATGCTCCTGTGGGGGAAATTTGAATGAAAGGGAGAAAGATGTGAGTAACAAGGGTATAGGACTGAAGATGATCCCAGGGGTCTGACTTAGGGACCAGAGGTGGGAGAAGTGGTGGCTGCAGCGACTGCAGATCGTCAGTAATGCAGACTATCAGTAATTCATTGTCCATCCTCTTACCTTCTTCCCTATTAACAGAATAAAAACATTTTCCAGTAATGTTCATATCCCAGGCATCCCTAGCTAACCTGAGTCATGGCCTCTGTCCCACTGCCTAGAATCCAGGACAGTGGCAGAATTCCTGGCAGTTGTCTTATATCATGAGGTAACCCTGAGGACAGACACCGTGCATGACGGTAGCATAGCATGATGCTATATGTAGCTTACATGCTTGGTAACTAGGGAGCCACCCACCTGGTTTCATGTTGTTGTGGTGGTGGTGGTGGTGGTTGGGGGGAGGATGATGGTGGTGGTGGTGGGGAGATGGTGGTGGTGGGGGTGGGAGTGGTGGTATCCAGCTCTGAATTTCATTTATGTGAGAGTAGACGGTATATTCGCATTTGTCATTTGAGATATAACATTTCTAACTCAAATCTTGAATAACACAGGGTATATGGTAATGCCATTCGCAAAAGCAGCAGCAGCAAAAGACATTTTGGTGGTGAAGGGAGGAGGGAGAACGACAGTGTGGTGAGGCAGTGATGCCTCAACAGCTACTTACTCAGAGCAGTGAGGATGCAGACTCACAAGCTCCAGGCTGTTGTAAAAACAAAACAGGATCTGTGAGCTCACCGAGAGAACATATGTTGAGATACAACAGATCTAGGGACATCAGATCAAGTCTCAGAAGAGGTCCGCAGGGACTGTCTGATGTGTGTCACTTTGACAAAAGGATTGTTTTAACAAGGACAACTAACGATCAGTAATGCAGGAAGAATTTCTTGCCCTTCTGTTTCCATATGAAAAGTTGGACATAGACTCCTTTCATAGGGTACCTTCCTCCCCTACCAGGGGGAGAACCAATCTGGGGCTTCAGAAGCCCAAGCTAGGCCCAGTGCTCACTCTCCTTCCCTGCTGCCTGTGGATCCAGATGGAGAACTCCCAGCTCCCTCTCCAGCACCATGCCCGCCTCCGTGGCGCCATGTTTCCCACCATGATGAAAATAGAACTAAACCCCCAAACTGTAAGCCAGGCCTTAATTAAATGTTTTCCTTTATAAGAATTGCCATAGTCATGGTGTCTCTTCATACCAATAGATCATTGACTAAAACAAGATATAGCTGTAATCCTTGCAATTTTCAATAACAATAAAGGAGAAGCTCAAAATGATCAGAAGGAATCACTGGGGCAGGGGGAAGCAGGCTAACACCTTGCTGCTGCTTAGGCAACAAATCACTACAAATTTGCAGACTTAGGATGGCCCATGTTGGACGGCCCACAGTTTTGTAGTTCAGAAATCAAGTGGCTGCTTCAGTCTCTCTGGGCTGCCATCTAGACAGTCTGTAGAAGAATCCTGTCTGCCCAGCTGTTCACTGAATTCTACTCCATGTGGTTGTTGGGCACAGAGCCCCTATCTCCTTGCTGACTGCTTCTGGGGACTGTTTTGAGCATCTAGAAGCTACATACAAACCCCAGGCTTTCAAGGCCTAGAGTAGCCGGTTAGCTGTTTGATTTTTCAGTGCGGGGAATCAAACCCATGGTTTGACACATGAACAGCAAATATTCTACCAGCTATGACCTGAGCGCAGATTGGATCTTCTCAAATCTCCCTGGCCTCTATGATTCGTTTCTGTTGTCGTCTTATGCTGTTTTTTAAGGGCTCGATTGATCATGAAGAACTAGTCAGGCAATCCAATATAACCTCCCCATGTTAAATTCAGGTGACTAGTCACCTCAGTTCTCACTGCAAATTCCTTCACAGCAGTGGTCACGTTAGTGTTTGAGTCACTGGAGAAGAAGACTCATGGACTTGGAAGCTTGGAAGGCTCCCAGTCATGGCTAGTAACAAAAAGAATACTACTTCTTTCAAGAAATGGTCCTAAGTGTTCAAGAAGCCTCCTGAAGGTGTGTTGTGAACGAATGGTTAGCCTGGGAGCTGTTTGTTGGTTGGTTGTACATACAGACTGGAAAAGACTTACAGGCCGTGTGCACGCTCCGAAGGGAAGTACAATAAAGGAGAGACAGACTGAAATGAGGAAGGTATAAAACATTATTTGATCACCTCTGTAGGGGTAAATAGAATTGAGACCCCAGTCAAAAGTAAGACCAAAGGTAGTTCTTAGTCTTGCAGGAAGAAAGATGTCAGGGTAGGGAGATAAAACGCAACAGTAGCTAAGACAAATCTAAGCAGGCATTGCCTTTCCATAGGTGCCATTCTTCCTAAAGCGGGACCTCCTGTGCTGCCCCTGGAAGAGCATCATCTGCTGTCCTGGGGTCCTGTAAAGAGACCACAAGCAAGGCAACGCTTACAAAGGAAAACATTTCATTGGGGCTGGCTTTCAGGTTCAGAGATTCGGTCCATTATCATCATGGCGGGAAGCATGGCAGCATCCAGGCAGGCGTGATGCTGGAGGAGCTGAGCTCAAAAGTTGGTCCATGGCACCATCCCAGATCTGCTGACATTAGTAAAGTCCAGCACTGTATTTGATAGAACTGTCCTCTGGATGATTCTCCTACCTGCTACGGTTTAAGACTCACTCTAAGATAAACTGCCAGATTACTGGCTAAGATGGAAGATGATGGGTAGAAGATGTGAGAAGAAAGGGAAGGTTTGAAAGGACCATGGGAAGAAAGCTTGATTGAGAGCCAGGAGGAGGATCCCCTAAGAAGACTGAATCCCACTCCCACAGGAAGTGCACTCCAGCTCTGGACACTAGCTTGTCGTCAGAGAGCCCACCTTTAACGAAGTTAGAGGAGCACAGAGGTGATGGCTCAGCTATAAGCAGAAGAACAGAAATGACCGGTGACAGGCGAATCCTGATTCAGGGAAGAACATGGATTTTGAGAGTCAACATAATCTGAGTTCATTCTCCGGCTCTGCTACTCCTAGTCCAAGGAAAACCAAACCTTCTTTAAGCTCTCTAATTTCATTTCCTCAGTATGAAGAGAGATGTGGTCGCTCTACCCATGTGAATCGATACTTGAAAATGCCTAACACAGAATCTGACACTCTACCACATACTATTACATTATAATAATAAGTGAACCACTATTTTTTAACTCATGTTTTCTTCAATTCTGCTGGGCTGGGCTTCACAGGTCTTATGTAGGGACCCGAGTCAACAGAGATGCTCAAAGATGTATGCCATCAAGGTGACTGCACTTACAGCCAAGACGTTCAAAGCTTCTGCGTGTTACATATTGTAGCCACCTCTACTCCACTGACCAACTCAAATCACGGGGGCCAGATTCAAAGTTAGCAATCCAGGATAAGGGAAAAAAAATGATGTGGATAAATAACACATTTCGATATGTAGCATGTACTATACTGACTCTGGATAATTCTGAATGAGATATGCTGAGTTGTTCGGGATGAAGATGTAGTTAAAACAGCCCAAGTCAGGGAACATTCTAAAGTCCACGACAAAGAAGAAAGAGGCTTTTTCAAAGTCTGAGCTCTTAATTCCCTCTGCAGTGTCCATGTGTCTATTATCTATACTTACAGTGGTCACTTTCCATTTGCCAGGACTGCCATGGCAAAGTACCACATCCAGGGCAGCCTCAACCACAGAAGAACTACCTCATAGACCCAGAGACTGGAAGTCTAAGAGGATAAATAGTTTGGGCCCTCTGAATGGCCTAGGGAAAAGTGTCCTCTAGACTTCACTTCTGGGCTTGTAGGTGACCTCTAGACGTTCACATGGCATTCTTCTTGTGCACCTATCTGTGCCCCAAACATTACCTTTAATTTTTTTGTTTTGTTTTTTTGATTTGTTTTGTTTTTTCAAGACAGGGTTTCTCTGTGTAGCCTTGGCTGTCCTGGAACTCACTCTGTAGACCAGGCTGGCCTCGAACTCAGAAATCCACCTGCCCCTGTCTCCCAAGTGCTGGGATTAAAAACGTGCGCCACCACCGCCCCGGCCCAAACATTACCTTTAAACACAAGTGCCAATAATATGATGTTATGGCCCTGCTCCAGTGTGACTACATCTAATTGCATTATCAATGACAGCTTCCAAATTAGGTCACACTGTGCAATAGGTATAGGGACACTTTACTTAGCTTGTGTCTGTTGTGTAACAGACACTGTGATCAAGGCAACTCTTATAAAGGACATTTAATTGGGGCTGGCTTATAGGTTCAGAGGTTCAGTCCATTATCACCAAGGCAGGAGCATGGCAGTGTACAGGCAAGCATGGTGCAAGAGGAGCTAAGAGTGCTACATCTTCGTCTGAAGGCTGCCAGGAGACTATTTTCAGGCAGCTAGAAGGAAGAGGAGGGTCTCAAAGCCCACGCCTATAGTGACACACTTCCTCTGACAAGGCCACATCTCCTACTAGTATCACTCCTTAGGCCAAGTATATTCAAACCACCACAGTTTGTCAGGAAGACAAATACCAAAGATAATTATACTAGTTTTTCTTCACTGTGATAAAATACCTGATGCAAATATAATAAGGAGGAAATTTATTTGGGCTCACAGTTTCAGAGGTTTCAATTCAAGGTTGGCTGGTTCCCTTGCTTTGGACTTAAGTGTTGAAGCAGAATGCCACAGCG
>JADRCD010238164.1:0-5000 GCA_019843815.1 Montemys delectorum
AATTTAGGTTATCTTGACAAGTGACCTTGACTTTTAAGATGCTCTGAACTCATAAGAAAAAAAAAGTCTTTCCAGGCATGTTATTTTCCCTAATTTGGCATGGAGCTTTGATGTTGATAATAGACAATAAGGGTTATGTCACTGGACAAAAGATGAAAGATTGACAATATTTATTTATATAATTTAGAAGAACTGGGAAGCTGGGAGGAGAAATGAAAATGAAGAAAAGAGAAATCTCATTGAGCGCTAACACTATGAATGATGAGTCAGACACGGTATGGCCTTTAAAAATAACTTACATACTAAATATGAGGGGCAAAACTATGAACACAGAAGGTAATATAAAAGGCCCTGTTACGTTTTCTGTAAATAATGCCTAACGGAAAAGATGTACATTGAGACACATTTGTTCTGTTAGTATGTTAATGGAAATTTAGTTACTTTCTTAGTTACTGTGTTAGGTTGGATATTGAATATTGTTTAAACACCAGCAATGTAACAGTTTGATCCTCGAGTACCTATGTTGGCAAGAGACAGAAACTTTAAGAATTGGGGTCTGGGCTGGAGAGATGCAGTTAAGAACACATCCTGCTCTTTCAGAGGGTCCTAGTTGGCTGTCAGCATCCACAGAAGCATTCCAGTTCCAGGAGTTCTGGAATCTTGAGAAGTAGCCTTGAGTTTTATTGAAGACTCTTCCCATCTTCCCAGGTATATCATTTTCCTTGATTTGGCCTGGAGCTCTGGCTCCTGCTGACACTTGCACTCACATATACAATGCCCCTCCCCCCACATATACATACACATACACATAACTAAAAGAAAATAAAATAAGCCTTTATTAACATCAGAAAAAGTGGGGTCTTGTAGGAGGTTTTTAGGCCATTGGATACGCTTGGCAAGGAGATCCTGGGAACCCAGGCTCCTCATACTATTTGCTTCTTGGTGATAAAGTTGACTAATTTTTACCAAATGCTTCCACATGGTATACTATGCTATCTCATCATAGATCCAAACAGCAGGGCCAATTGATCATGAACTGGAATTCCCAAATGTATAAGAAATAAAGCAGTGTGTGTGTGTGTGTGTGTGTGTGTGTGTGTGTGTGTGTGTGTGTATGTATGGGGGAGTGGCTGGAGGCTTCGGGGAGAAGCTCTGTTCTTCTCATAAGTTAATTGTACATGGATTTTGTTAAAATAAAAGCAAATTGATTAATACCATTTTATTTAGGACTATTAAGCTTTTGTTTTGTTTTGTTTTGTTTTTGTTAAATCCAGTCTACTAACTAAATTTCCCAAGAGCAGAACTATAGGAAATGGGAAACAGGGATATTATAGCCTTATAGTGGCTTTTGTTTTTTAGTAATTCTCACCTCTCCTCTTTTCTTCTCTCTCCTTTGCTACTTCTTTCTGGTTTTTTTTGGGGGGGGGTTGATTTTTCTTAAATAAGTTTTGCTCAGAATGTTCTAAACCTCAGAGTACAAATGATCCTCTCACAAAAAAGTCAGAGCTCTAGGCTCACAGCATAATACATAGCTAGTTAGTAACTGACTACTTCTTTAATCAAGATGGCTTAATGAATTTTGCTAAGTCACAAATGATAGGAAATACAATAAGCAGATGAAAAATCTCTGCTTGTTTCCTCATCTTTGGTCATTGCTTGTGGCTCACCTGTGTGGTGGTTTAAATACACTTGACCCATGGGAAGCTGTGACCCATTAGGAGCTGTGATCTTGTTGGTCTGGCCTTTTTGGAGAAGGTATATCATTGTGGAGGCAGGCTTTGAGGGCTCCTCGGCTCAGGCTCTACCCGATGCAGAAGAATTCCCTCCTGGCTGCCTCCTGATCAAGATGTAGAATATTCTGGTTCCTTCTCCAGCACCATGTCTGCCTTCATCCTGCCATGCTTCATGCTATGATGATAATGGATTGAATCTCTAAAACTATAAGCCAGCCTCAATTAAATTTTTGTCCTTTATAAACATTGTCTTGGTCATGGTGTCTCTTCACAGCAAGACACCCTAACTAAGACATGTAGGTAAAGAAATGAGTTTGGGCATTGCATGCAGAATAAATAGTGAGTTGTGAGTTTCATTAATACTTGCACTGAAGCTGCTTTCTCTCATTCTCTGGGAAGACTGTATAGTCTCAGGGCTCCTTCCATCCTTCAAAGAAAGAAACAGGCTTTTTCCTCTTGAGGTGTTTTAGGATGAATAATGGCCAGACTGTGAATCTAGGCTTCCACAACTTTTGCTCCTCTCCTCCTTTCTCTTTTCACTTCCCTCCCTCCTTCCTTTGACCCATCCATCCACTTGGCAAACAGTAATTATTGTACAAAGTTTATGATTCTTGCCTGGTGCTACAGGTATATAAGTAAATAAGATGGGGATTTTTGTCCGTAAGGAGCTAACAGCAAATAAGCAGCGGTATTTTTGTGGCATTGTAAGCTTCGTGCTTTGGCAGCTGTGGAAGGTCTAATGTACTTCTCACTTATGTAAAAAGGAAGGAGGGTGCAGTTAAGTCTTCTTGGGGGGAACTACTAACCTGGTTTCTAAGACTGAGTACAAATTCATCATTATGATGAGAATGAATTATTTGACACCCGGGTCTGGGGATGGAGGAAAGCAATGGTTCAGCAGAATAAAACTCTTACGTCTTGATTGAGGACTCACACATAGTCCAGCATTTCCAGGAGGAGGAAAGTGGACAAATGAGATGAGGGCATTAGGAAAGGCCAGGATAGAAAGGATATCTGTCTTGCTCAATTGTCTGGACTTCATTGTGGAGACAACAGGTGACTCTCTCTAAGGGATCAATAGAACAGCAGGGTATGAGGGGAAATTCCATAGTAAATGTTTGCAGAAAGGAGAGATGGGCATCTTCTGTCATGGTGTTCAAGAGACCAAATAAGAAACAGCATAAAGTGGGCAGTAATACTGATTGACAGCAAACGCAAGGAGGAGAGAAGGCTCTTGAATTTTAAGAGCAGAAAGTAACTGACAGCAAAACTAACCCAGGAAGAAGGTGACAGGAAAGCCAGTGATACTTGTAGCTTGCACTCTGAGAGCCTAATTTTGTATATTTCTTAACAAAAATGGATTTAGGATGAATCAGATATCTTTAGTGGATTGGAAAGATAAAGTCCCATAAGATGTTTTGAGTTCCAGATATCTGTCCTGTCTGCTTGGTCGTATGCTTCAAAATAGGTGCCGTAGACCCAAGTCTACATAACCTGACTTTGGCTGTGCTCTGAGCACAGCTTCAGAGAGGTGATACTAGACTCCTATCATATTCACTTAGAGCAAGTAAAAGTAATCTCTCTTGAAGCATCTTGTTTCCTTATTCTTACTGTATCCAGGAATTCCCAACTTAAGTAATTGTTATTGCCTAGGTTTAAGTTGCATGTGGGTAGATAAAAGGGGAAGTCTGATCTTATTGTTTCAAAGTCAGAAAGACAAAGTGTAAGTACCTGTTGCATGCATTTCACCAATGCTCAGAAAACACGGCAAACATACTGCCACAGAAATGTGCTACTATGAGAACACGTGCTCACTTCCAGGACATCAGAAGTAAGTAACATATTTGTCCAAAGGCACAAGGAAAATTGCTCGTGGGAACTCCCATTTGCAGCTACTGACTTAGATGAGTACTTTGTAATGTTTCAATTCGTCACAACACTAGAAAGTGGAAGTATAATGGCAACATCTGGCCTTGTTACCCTTAGCAACCCACAAGTATAATACAAAGTCCTCAAACTTACTGAAAAATAAAGAGGTCTTTCTGATGACAATGATGTTGTCTGGGTTGAATAGAAAGATTTTCTAAAGCAGGTTTTCAATGTGTGTGTATGCGTATGTGTGTGTAAAGTGCTTATCTCTTCTGTTCCCACATATTCTAGTCTGGTTGCCCTAAGAGGTGCTAAGATAATGACCTATAAAATCAAGAGTATATGACTTCATACTACAGTAGATGCTTGGTTGTAAGTAATCACAATGCTCCAGAGCCACTGGAAGTCACAATATTTTTATAGGTTCCTACACTTAGCACCTTGATGACTCACTCAGAGCCTACTTCTTTAAATTCAGGGATGCTTGTTGGTACCTGCCAGAAAATCATCCACGTTATCTTCCCTGAGGAGTAAGGGGCACAGATCAGCCCTTTCTCAGGATTGTGGACCACCATGATGAAATTTCATAAAGAAATGTCATAAAGTGGGGTTGACCTGATGCTCAAGGAGAGAGTGGGAACACCTAGCCCTTTAGTGTCACCCAGCAGAGTCGGAGCACTTTGCTGACGCCCCTGATTTATCTGTGCAGATTTCCTACTTACAATGCCTGGGGCGAGAAGGAGAACAGCCAGGGTCTTCTTACTGATGACAGTGTTGGTAAGAATTTCTTTATGACCAGTTTCTAGATACACAGAGGGGTGCGGGGAGATTACAATTTCTAAGGCCTATTTTGGGAAAGAGAAATCCAGTTGATATAATAAATTCTCTATATTTGCAGATCCTAGAATATTATCCATATTCTGCATCCTAATAATAATTTTAGAAGTACATATGCCTATGTATACATGTACACATATATATACTCACCTTTATCTCCTCTTAGGCTTTATTGGTCCTGAGAGGAACAAAAGAATTTCTGAGGATGAGGTAACTTTTTTAAAAAAAAATTTAAGAGAAGATGTCACGTATCCTACACTGTCTTTCAGTTTCCTACGTAGCTGAGGATAGCCTTTAACTTCTGAATTTTGGGTGTGCCTTTAATCACCGTATTGGGGAAAAGTGATTAATAAGTTGATGAATGAGAGTAAACAGAATGACTATTAGAATACAGAAGTGGAGACAGGAAGATTGTGAGATCTAGCACAGCCTGAGCAATGTGTAAGACCTTGTCTTGAAACAAACAAACAAACAAACAAGCAAACAACCCAAGCAACCCCCAGAAAAAGGAATAAAGAAGGGAAGTATATAGGAAGGAAGAAAGGACCTTTTGACTAGAGA
>JADRCD010238164.1:10000-29668 GCA_019843815.1 Montemys delectorum
GCCCCACAAGGCAAGAAGGCGTAGAAGAGAGTGAGGTTTCTTTCTTCCAATGTCCTTATGTAGGTCTTCTGTCGAAGGTGTGGCCCAGATTAAAGGTGTGTGCTACCACACCTGGATCTGGGACTTGCTTTTTCCCAGATGGTCTTGAATTAAGAGAGCTCCCTGCCTTAGTCTTCTGGGATTCGTAGCCACTATGCCTCAAGATCTCCATGCCAAGATCCAGGTCAGAAACTTGAATCTCCCAACCTCCAGATTAGGATCACAGGTGAGCCTTCCAATTCTGGATTATAGTTTATTCCAGATATAGCCAAGTTGACAGCCAGGAATAGCCACTACAATCCTCCCCTTGTTAAATTGACACAAATAATATCTCATGTCCACACGAAACAATAACAAGGTCAAGAATATGCCTAACATGATATAATTATTCTTGGTACAATCCAAAATGCATTTGTAAATTTACAATGGGGCAATGTCCCTTGGGAACATTCTTTTAGTATCTCAACTTAAATACCAATTAATGTTAAAGAAATTGGAAGAAAGACAAATACATTCTTAACAAAATAAAACAGAAGGATTCATATTACTTTATAATCCTTGTTTCTGCAACTGGTTATGTGGCCTTAGCTGGTATTTATAACTACCTTCTCCTACCACCCATTCTCTATTTCCTCTACCCCCTTCAAGAACCTCAATAGGTCTTGAGTCTTTTCCTGAAGGAGTGACTTATACCATCGTTCTTTTGTTGTTGTTGTTGTTGTTAATTTAAGTTTTATTGCATTATGATGAGAAAAGATACATAATTTCAATTTATCTGGATTTGTTAACATTTAAAAACATTTTAAGTAAATAGAATTACATCACATTCTTCTTTCCCTTTTGTATCCCAACTCCTCCCAGAGACTCCCTTCAATACCTGCCATACCTTTGAGGTATTTTTATCATATTCTTTAAAATTTATAAAATATTATAACAGTAAAAATGAGTATTATAAAAACTGATATAAAACAACAATCAATTGAGCAGTCTTATGTAGATGCTTGTCTACAGTAATACTGAAAATATATATGTTTTTGTCAAAATAAATTTTAACTAATTCCAAACATATTAACTGTATGCTATTTTAAAATACTATGTCGCTATTAGTTTTTCTTACAATGAACATAAATAGATAAAGGCTTTTTGTTTGTTTGTTTTGCTTTTAGTAGAGCTTAAAATCTTGGCTCTTACTGTGATATAAATGCAAAATAAGAACAATTTTTAGACATTGGAGTTCAATGTAATAAGGCTGCACCTGGTATCTGTTGTTATACCCCCCTTTCATTTCTGATTTTGATATTTTGATATTCTCTCTGCCCTTTCATTAGTTTTGCTAAAGATTTGTTTATTCTGTTGATTTTCTCAAATAACCAACTCTTTGTTTCATGGATTCTTGTAGTGTTCTCTTCATTGATATGTTATTGAATTCAACCCTGGGTTTGATTATTTCATGCTATCTACTTCTCTTTGCTGTACTTACCTCCTTTTGTTTTAGAGCTTCCAGGTGTGCTGTTTGTTAAGTTGCTAGTATGAGATCTCTCTAATTTCTTTATGAAGGCACTAAGTGCTATGGACATTCTTTATAGCATCACTTTCATTGTGTTCCATAAATTTGGTTATACTGTGCATTCGTTTTCATTGAATTCCAGTGAGTCTTCAATTCTTTTTTTTTATCCTTCCTTTCTTTCCTTCTTCCCCTACCCTCTCTCTCTTTCTTTCTTTCTTTCTTCCTTAAGCCAGTGGTCATTGAGAAGAGAGTTGTTCAGTTTCTATGAGTTTGTAGGCTTTCTGTTGTTGTTGAAATCCAGCTTTAACCCATAGTGATCTGATAGGATACAGGAGGTTATTTCAATTTTCTTGTGTCTTTTGAGACTAGCTTTGTGACCGAGCATGTGGTCAATTTTGGATAAAGCTCCATGAGGTACTAAGAAGATGATATGTCTTTTGGGTTTGAGTGAAATGTTCTGTGGATATCTATTAGGTCCACTTGAGTCATAATATGTGTTGACTCCATTATTTCTCTGTGTAGTCTGGGTGATCTATCTATTGATGAGAGTATAGTATTGAAGTTTCCCACTATTAATGTAAGAGGTTCATTGTGCCATATAAGCTTTAGTGATGTTTCTTTTACAAACGTGGGTACTTGATTTTGGGACATAGATGTTCAGAATTGGGATGTCATCTTGGTAAACTTTTTTGGATTAGTATGACATGCTCTTCTCCTCTTTTGATTAATTTTGGTTAGAAATCTATTTTGTTTTATGCAGCAGAAGGATGAATACTGTTTTTGCTTCCATTCTGATAGCCTGTGTATTTTTACTGGGGAAATTGAGTACATTGATATTGAGAGATATTAACCACCAATGATTGTTAATTCCTGGTATCTTATTAGAGGTGGTAGTGGTGATTGTGGTGTGTGTGTGTGTTTCAACCTCCTTTAATGAAGTTTTTATTGTAGTATGTTCTGTAGGGCTGGATTTGTAGACAGATGTCATTTAAGTTTGAATTTGTCATGGAATATCTTGTTTTCTCCATTGATAATGATTGAAAATAATGAATGATATAGGAGTCTTGGACTCTTAGGGTCTGCAAGACATCTTTCCTGGTTCTTTTGGCTTTTAGAGTCTCCATTAAGAAGTTGGATATAATTCTAAATGGGTTTGCCTTTCTGTGATACTTGGTCTTTTTCACTTGCAGCTTTTAATATTATTTCTTTGTTTTGTATGTTTAGTGGTTTGATTATTATGCAGTGAGTGGGGGTTTCTTTTCTGGTCCAATTTATTCAGTTTTCTGTAAGTGTCTTGTACTTTTATAGGCATGACCTTCCTACAGTTAGAAAATTTTTCTTCTATGATTTTGTTGAAAATATTTTCGAGGTCTTTGAAATGGTATTCTTCTCCTTCTATTTTTATTAATCTTAGATTTGCTCTTTTCGTATTGTCCCAGATTGCTCAAGTATTTTTGTGTCATGAATTTGTTTATATTTAACAGGATCTTTGGCTGATGTATCAGTTTCTTCTATTGTATCTTCTGTACCAGAGATACTCTCTTCCATTTTTTTTGTATTCTGTTGGTGATGCTTGCATCTGTAGTTCCTGCTTTTTTTGATTGATTAATAAAAGAAGGAGGTGGGGCTTTTACAATTCCTAGGAAAGAAAGGCAGAGGAGAGGCAGAATAGAATCAGACATGATACTGAAGCAGAGATATCAGATTTAGAGCTACAGGAGAGAAATTATCCAGCAGTGTAGGTACAAATGGAAAGTGGCCCATTGGGAGGGCTGACCAGAAGGAAACAGGGAAGCAAAGATAAAATATAGATTTAGAAGATGTTAACTCAGAGAGACCAGAAAGAACTATGTGCTAGCTGTGGAGAGGTTTGCATGTACCCAACCATTGAGCTAGTCAAGGCATATCAAAATAAAAATGGTGTGTGTGTGTGTGTGTGTGTGTGTGTGTGTGTGTGTGTGTGTGTTTTAATTCAAGAATCCAGTGAACTCTTGTGGGTGGCAAGAAATGTGATCACCTGTCAGGAGCTCAGAGCAGATTAACAATTTTCCCACTACAGAGTACAAATCTAGCCTGGTCTATATAGCAAGTCCCAGGACAGGCAGGACTACACAGAGAGACCATTTCTCAACAAAAGAAACAAAATAAAACAAAACAACATCTAATCTAAGTAGCACCATGATCTAGAGACCAAGCTTTCAAAAACATGAGTTTATAGGGAGCATTCAAGCACATATTCTATTAATGTCTTACTGCAGAAAGATATGTGTCAGCATTCAGTCTCTGATGTCTTCTTCATAAGTGGCTGCTGTGAGCATGCTAGTACATGTCTTTGCTATTGCTTCATTGGAATCATTCAATGGCATTTCTAGTTACGGAACCTGTTATGGAACACATTTGTGCTCAATTTGAGCACATTGAGTCAACTACTTGTTCTAAGTGGTTGCACCATATCTATTGACACTGAAGGTGTTTCAGAGATTTCGTTGTTCTATATCCTGTGAAACACTTTTTCTTTCTTTTTGTTAGTTCTCATTGTTTTATCTCTCCTATTTATCACCACCTTCACATTCAAATAAACTCCAGGAAAAACACTTTGTATATGAAAGACTGGATGGCCTTTGAATTTCGGTTCATTATTTTGTTTCATAAGTCTATATGTTTTGAAGAAGAAGATTCAAAGTATAGACAAAAGTCTTGCCCAGAACTCATGACACATGAATTTGGCGATACAAAGACAGTGACCTGCCCAGAATTTAGAGAAAGGGTGACTTTCCCCAGCCAATATGTGTGTGTGTGTGTGTGTGTGTATATATATATATATATCTAGCAATATATATGTATATATAGACATATATATATACACATAACATGTACACATATACACATATACATAAATACATGTTTATATTTATAATTCCAAGACAATAAATCACCCATGTAATGGGATGCCCAGGACTTCCTCCAAAGACAGGACCTTTGGGTAGAAACAATTCTGCAAAAGACATTTTAAGCAGACTAGAAGAAATAATTATGGTGTTTTCCAGTCAATAAAAAAGGACATAGTAACCAGGATATGGGCATTTCCAGGTAAATCTATGTGGTTAGAAATAAAGGTCAAGAAAGAGACTTCTCCAATACTATAAATCACCTAAGCCTCATAAAATTTTGTGCTATAAAAGATGAAAGATAAGTTTAAGTATTTCAGCAGAAACAGTGGAGTTGTGCACTTGCATTGTTAGAATATGAACTACTTCACAAGATCATTTGTTAAAAAGCATGGTCTTCAGATGTTGATACTATTGGGTAGGGGAAGAACTTCAAGAGTTTTTATGTAGCTGGAGGTAGATCACTGAGATCACGCTTTTGAATTTTGTTTCTGGCTACTAGTTCTTGTTCATCATGAAATGACCCAGTTTGTTCACAATATGCTCCAGGCCATGATGTTCTAACTCTCTTGTCTATAAGAAATAGAGGCAGGTTACTTTGGGCTGAAGGACCTGAGACTGTCAACCAAATAATCATTTCCTTTCTTAGACTGTTTCCTAATGTGTCTACCACAAGCAATAGAAAGTCTGCCTTAGGCAAGGCATGAAATAATTTAATGGTTCATACCTAGTATTCCATGAAGGTAGAGAATATGATCATTCTCTTTATACACCTATACTTCTAAGTAAGGAATTTATATATCATAGACACAATGTAATTATTTATTGAACACTGGTTGACAGTAAGATCAAAGTTGCTAGAAGCTCTGGAAGCTCAATCATAGGAAAACCTATTATTGCAAGTTATCTTTTTATCTCTGAGTGTTGGAGATGAAGTGATGGATAAGAGGTCACTGTTGCTCACATAACTGTCATAAGCGCCATAGAGTAGAGACTGGCACCCTGGCTGCCTCACTTATTTCCCAAACTCTAAAGCTATTAAAAAGGTCTTTACATGTTTTGTTTCATCTTCCCTGATAGCTGTGCGGAGGTGATGACATTTCATCCTGAATGTCTAGGGGCTTGTTAGCAGAGACCCTGTCGCCACCAGGGATCACAGCATCCTTGTGCTCAGTCCTTAGGGCACTGACCTCAGCTGTATATCTGGACTTTGCAGTAAATGCCACATGCTCTAACATGACAAGCATCTGGCACTGACTGAAGCCAACAGACAGTTACTGTCTTTAAATGAATGGCAAGTTTCCCAAGCAGGGAGGGTATTGGTTTTCCTCCTTGTTGTAGGGTTACTACTCCTGTGATGAAACACCATAGTCAAAACAACTGGGGAAGGGGTATTTGGCTTCTGCTTCCATATCACTGTTCATCACTGAAAGAAGTGAGAACAGGAAGTCAAATGGAGGAACTGATGCAGAGGCCATGGAGAAGTGCAGCTTATTGACTTTCTCTTCATGGTTTACCCAACCTGCTTTATTAAAGAATCTAAGACCACCAGCCCAGGATGGTACTACCCAGAAAAGGCTGGACCCTCCCATTAATTAAGAAATGCCCTACAAGCTTGCCTATAATCCAATTTTATGGTGGTATTTTCTCAATTGAGGCTTCCTCCTCTCTGATTACTTCAATTTATGTTAAGTTGACATAAAACTTTCCAGCACACTCCTCTCATGGTACTGAAGGGAGCTCAGCTTTAGGAATCCTGGAGACCAGAAGAGAATAGACAAAGAATAAATCACCTCAGTACCTTTGCATCATAGCACCAATGTGTCTATCCAGAGCAGGAAAAAATGGACATTATGACTTATCTAATCTATTTCTGCAAAATTGGACAGGATTGGCTAAAATTGAGTATAATACAAAAATTGAGACAGAAAAGAAGGGAAAACATCTTGTATACAGTGAAGCTTTCCATTGAGCATTTTCATGCATGCTCCCTGTAAACCCAATTACCAGAATATCATGGCTTTCACTTTTAACAAGCTTTCTTTGTTGTAGGACAATCCTCAAATCAGGAAGAGAGCAATGGAATGACCAAAGCTGTAGACCACTGTTTGTCTGAGATTGGAAAACTGTCAGGGAACCAGAGATCCCATGTTTTGCAGAAGTAGATGTCTGCCTGCTGCTCAATTTCAGCAGTGCTCTTGACAGTTTTAGGGACATATTTTCCTGTGTTTCCTAAAGAAAGTAAAATGTCAGCAAGGCAAGAAGAATTTTTGTTGTTGTTGAGTTTTGTTTGTCGGTAGCTTGTGGCATTTTTAAGCCACCGGGGGGGAAAATATGTAGTGTGCTTATGTCTATAAGAATCTTTTGAAATATTGCTATTTGAAAATGTTTCAGTCTTCATGCTTTTTACTTCTAGTGACAGCTGAGTGTGCAGAAAGCATGGGTAGGTGGTTTTTTAAGTTGAATATTTTATACTTTAAAGTTTATTTGTACAACGCTCAAATTCAGTAAGAAGGTCAAAGTGACATACAAATAGCTCATAAAATAATGGCTCTATAGCCATGGATGTGTTTAAGTGTTTGTAGACCCAGGTCTATTGAAGTATATATCAATATCTTCAAATATTAGAGTGTCTTTGGAACGTCAACCAATACTTGGGAGTAAAATAATTGAAATTCTAGCTAAAGCTGGAAAATCCCAGGGTACAACAGAGTATTGAATTGGTGCAAACTGCCCTTCTGTTTAATTATTGAACACTAGATAGAAGGAGCAAATATCAGTGACCTCCATTGGTAAACTTTCTGGCCTCATGTTATAGGGCAGGGCTAGTTAGAGGTAGGGTGCTTGGGCAGGATGAATAAAATGATTTTGAGCAGTGCTGCACTTTTGCTTTCACATTCCATTAAAGTCAAGTCCATTTTAAGATAAATTTAACAAAATAATAGAGCTTATATTGGTTACAGGTTCATTGCAACTATTCCAATTGGAGGTACATTGACATGAAGCTGTCTTATTTTAAACGTGTATGACCACCAAGCAGAATCAAGTATAGCTATGATTGACTATGCATGAGAGTTGTTTCACAGAAAAAAAAAGAAAACAAGAACACAGAGTGGCTCATGTCATTAGGATAGACTCGAGCTTTGAAAGTCAAACAAAAAAAAATGAACTTTGGCAAGACTGTTCAATAAGATTGTGTATACAATGGTATTAAAATAGCAATATTTTCAAATAAAGAACAGATCTGAAATATTAAAACATGAAAACATGTATGTATCAATACATTTTAAATTATATGAATTTGTGGAGGGATGTGTTGGTCTGTCTGTGTATCTCTCTCTCTCTCTCTCTCTCTCTCTCTCTCTCTCTCTCTCTCTCTCTCTCTCTCTCTCTCTCTCTGTGTGTGTGTGTGTGTTTGTCTGTCTGTCTGTCTGTATGTATGTATGTATGTATGTATGTACATATGCATATAGGTACCAACACCAGCCAGAAGCCAGATTTATATGCACGTGAGTTTAAACCACCTAACCTGGCTGCTTGAAACTGAACTCTGCTCCTCTGGAAGAGTATCAAACTTGTTTAATTACTAAGTCATCTCTCCAGCCTCCTGCCATATTTTAAAACCTAGAGAGAATATACTATCTCACCTATGAAAAGACACATTTTCAAAATTGATTCATAGAATATATTCAAACCTTAAAACAAAAGGATTTAAGATAATTGTGAAAGGATTGTAAGGTGTATTTATAAAAGCTAAAATCAGTGCTATTGTGAATAAGTTCTTCAAACTGTAAAGGTCCATCTTAAAGTCAGAATAGCAAAATAGGAGATGCTTCTTATCTGATTTTAAAAGCATTATGATAAAGGACAACAGGAAAGCTGGTAAGATGGCATAGCAGGTAGAAGTACTGGCTGTGAAAGTGGATGACAGTCCAATCTGTAGAACTCCAGCTAGAACTCCACTCTTGAAAGTTGTCCTTCCTGTGTGCCTATGTGTGTGCACATGTACATGCTCATGAGTATGTACATACAAACACACACACACATAGGCACACACACACACACACACACCCCAAAGGAAAATTCTATAAACACAGATTAAAGATTAAAGATGTATACAACTACTGTGCTCTCTACTTACACAAGAATAAAAAATAAACAAAAAAATAAACAAACAAGTTGAATAGGAGGTTAAAAGCAGATGCCATGTACAACATTCACTAAGCACATGTAAACATGAATATATATATATATATATGTGTGTGTGTGTATATATATACATCTCCAAAGTGTTTCCAAAGAAAGCATAGGAATTAAGGTTCGTGTGGTACTATATGTGTTTAATTCTTCAGCACTCAGGATGCTGAAGCAGAATTGCAATTTTGGGGTCACTTGAGCTATAGAATGAGTTTGCAAGTTACTTGGTCCACACAGATATCTAATCTCAAAAAGAAAAAAATAAAATAAAATAAATCAAAAAAGAATAAAGAATTAACTGTCAGGGCTTCATATAACAGAGTAAATAGATCCCAGCATCACTTCATAGGTATTCTTGCTTCAGATGATAACCTGATTCAAAACTACATGAGTATATCTGGCAGGATATTTTATTAAATAAAACCACATCAAGGCCAAACAGAACACAAAGAGTTTGTCCTAGACAGAAGAAAATGAAAGTGACATGACAATAACCTGAAATGTGTCATTGTGGATTAGTTTCTGTTCTAAAAGAAATAGCTGTAAGGGTGTGACAGGGACATTGGACAGAGTTTGTATGCATATCCCCAGATAAAATTGTGATTGTCTATGATGTTTAAATGTGTGATTCTGATAGCTACACTGTGATCAATCAGCTATTCTTTAAATATGTTAATGTGTTAGAGGAAAGGGGTGAACTTGCTGTTTAGCAGGTCATAAAAATAGCAAATGCAGTGAGCAGTGAGCAGAGTGGAATACAATGGTACTCAACAGTTTATGAACTGAGGCGTACACAGACCCTGTGTACATCTTGCTGTTCTTATTAAGTTTTTGTTTTAAAAAAATTATAAAGCTATGAACAGAAAACCAGAGACTTATTCAAGGAATTATCAATGAAATACTTTTTAATATTAAGGACTATAAAATAATATTTATAAAATAATATATATTACAAAATAATGACAAAACTTTAAAAAGCTATTGACACAATATCCATTCTTAATATAATTTAAAATTTAGTCTAGAAGGAAATTTCTTTAATATTATAAAATGTAGTTACCAGAAACTTTGAAAAACATAGGTGTTGATAAGAATATTATAGAAAGTTTATTATTAAAAATTTCAGACAGAGTGGTTATCATTAATATTAATACCATTAGTTGAAACTATTGCTAAAGCAATATTAAAGTAAATAAATGTAAAAGGGAGAAAATAATATGAAAAGATAAATCAGGTTTGTTGGTGACAGTAAGATATGAACCTAGGATTTCTGCCTATTATCAAGTACTTGACTAAGCTACACCCATGTCCCTTAAAGGTTTAAAATTTCTGCTTAAATATACAACTGAGAAAAACACAATGGTAAGGTGCAGGGTTAACACAATCAAGCTTTCCAGTTCCATGGTAATGACTTGTGAAAAAATGCTATCAGAAAAAAAATGGGGGTTGAATTCACAGAGCATTAACACCACTAAATATATAGAAAACAAGCTTAGTGAAATCTAACCTGGCTACAAGTATAGACAAGAGAGTATGGGTACCCAGCACTAAGTAGTCTTTTGTCAGAGAACCCATGAGTCCATTCCAGTGAGTACAAGAGAACCCATGAGTCCATTCCAGTGAGTACAAGAGAACCCATTCCAGTTAGTACAAGAGAACTAACTTCTCCCAATGTTTGCAGTAGCCTTAATGGTTTTGACTTGATTTTCACATTTTGATGACTAATCTATTTGAAACTTTTAATTTTTACATTTAAATAAAAATTTTTACATTTAATATAGAATTTACTTTTCTATATAGTGTGAGGTAGAATTCAATATTTTCTACCAGACACATACACTATTGGTTGAGAACTGTTCATATATTTATCTTAAAGACCTTCTTTCCCCCACTACATTAGTGACATCTTCCTCGTAATTCAGCTTTCTATACATGTATGTTTTATTTATGAATTCCATTATTTTTCTACTGGTCTACCTATTTGTCATTGAAACAATTTATACTTTATTTTCACTGTGGTAACTGTCTAGGTAATCTTGAGATTTACTAATGTATATGTTCTAATTTTATTCTTTTATAAGACTGTCTTTACTATTTACTGCCCTTATGATTTTTATAAAAATTAGATTTTTTTTAATTTCCAAAAAAAATTCCCTTTGGGAGTCTCAGTAATTATATTTTATGACAAATTATGAGAAAATAACTTAAGGCAAAGTTTTTCCATATCATTATTAAAATTATCCTTAACTTCTCTACTTAGTGCTGTATAGTCTTTTATAGAGATATATTGATTTTACTATGTTTAGGTATGGGCCTAGAATTCCTGATCTCCTAAGACTTGTATTGTGAAGAGGTGGTGAATTTTATCAAATGCTTTCTCAGCATCTAATGAGATAATCATGTGTTTTTTTTTCCTTTGAGTGTGTTTATGTACTGGATTATGTTGATGGATTATTGTATATTGAGCCATCCCTGTGATGAAGCCTACTTGATCATGATGGATGATTGTTTTGATGTGTTCTTAGATTCGATTTGCAAGAATTTTATTGAGTATTTTTGCATCAATATTCAAAATGGAAATTGGTCTTAAGTTCTCTTTCTTTGTTGGGTCTTCATGTGGTTTAGGTATAAGCGTAATTGTGGCTTCGTAGAAAGGAGCTGAAGGGGTTTGGTTTTGTTGTTGTTAATGATGATGATTTTCCTTTTTAACTGTTGATAGTAAGGTACAATGACATTTCAGAGAAAATGAACAGTGATAGGAAGAGAAAGTACCCCTCACCTGGAACCCAGTTTGCTGTAACCCCTGACTGACAGCTTAGAAATATCAATACAGTGAATAAAGCCATAGTAGCCTCCGGTGATAACATTTCCCTAAAAGTATCTCAAGTGCAAAAGGTAGGAAGGACAAATAAAGCAGGCTTACTTAGGACATAAAACCTTAGCTTTTACTGCCATTAGCTCATCTATGTATCTAAATATTTCACCTCAAAAATACACTCTATATACAATATCATTTACAAAATTAAATTCTTTAAGATCAGAAGTCAGTTTATATGTCTTCATATAACTTTTAAATATAAGTTTTAGGCTTAAGTAAATTTAAATTTAAATTTATTACATTTACATTTATAAAACATTATACTTGTTATAAATTATACCCTTAGAGTAGTGATCATATAGACATATTGAGTTACTCACCATCCTCTTAAAAAGTCCAGATCTTTGATGTTGTGGGTGGCTGAGTCTCCCTCTCTGTCTGTCTCTCTTCTCTCTGTCTCTCCAATTGTCTCTGTCTCTCTCTCCCTCCTTCCCTTCCTCCCTGTCTCCTCTCACTTCCTCCTCTATCCTCAATCCATGTTTCAACCTAAACTACTCACTCTCCTCTATCTTAATAAACTCACTACCCTTTCATCATTCTGGTTCATCCTGAAGTTCTTTACCTTAGTACAGCTGAGAACCAGGATTATCCTACATGGGGGTCCCTGAGAAGACAGCAGTTCCTCAGGCTATGGGGGCCAGGGTTGCACTGGGATACGTCTTGTCACTATTACTAACAATAGAGGTGAAATTCCTGCATGTGGTTGGCAAACACTCTATCACAAGCTCCATGTTCTGTCATGAGATTTCATTAAAGTGCTTTTCTACATTTAATTAACCACATGATAAGTCTTCTTTGAACAGTGAATTATAGTAATTGATTTTAAAATACTTAGCCAAATTTGTATTCCTGGAGTTAACCTTCCTTACTTCTGATTAACAATTTTAGACACTTTAGATTTAAGTAAGTATATAATATGTATGTATTTCTATAAGAAGATTATCAGAAAGTTTTTGTTCTTATCTGAGTCATGCTAAAAATCACAAAATAAGGAATGAATTTTATTGTTATTTTCTATAAGATTTATGTAAGTTTGTGGTTATTTATTTCTTAAATATTGGAGAGATAAAGTGCTTTGTTCTCTGAGCCTGGAGATTTTCATTATGGAAAAGTTATAAGTAATGGATTCAATTTCTGTAATAGATAGGAGACCCAGGTTTTGTCTTAGTTTTGGTGAATTATGCTTTTCAATGAATTTTTCCAATTCACCATTTTTTTCAAGTTCATGGGTTAAATCTTCATGTTTGCCATAGCAGTCTAGCCAATTCATGAGTAATTTTGACCTGACAGGAATACAATAGCAGTGTCTAGAGTCTTAAATGAATTCAGTAGCCTAGTAGAGATTAATGACAGAAGTCTGACAAATCATTTCCCTGCCTACTTAAATATGCAAGCCTGTTGTCCTCTGCTGTCACTAGAAAACAAGAATGAATGATGCAGTGCCACCCAACAAAACAAACAGGAACAAACTTAACTCAAAATCAGGTACAAAGATTTGTAGGTATACACAGACACAGTTCATGTACCAGATACTTCAGTGTTTAACCTGCTTTTAGACATTTGGGTGCCATAGGATTCTACTCATTCATTAAGCACTCGATCTACTTGTGAGGAAATCAGGCTTTTGCTTTCTATTCTGAATTCAAAGTGTGTAGCCTTCAGAGTGATCTGTTGAATTCCTGAAATACTTTTATTTGGTATTAATAGAAGAGTTAAACTTAAAGATGCAGCAATCAATTCACCAGAAACTCAAGAGTTTTGACAAATACCCAAATTTTGAGCCCTTGTGTTCAGACCACAGTATTCATATGCATACCTGAAATGGCCAACTGATGAATGTTACATTCAATAATTCATTTTTCTATGGTGAATAAGTTTAATTGATTAATATAAATGGGTCAGCTCATATTTTATAGTTTTAATTCTTTTTTTTTCATCACATCTTTCTCCTAAGCTTAAAATGGGTCTTCGTCTATGACACAGCTGGCTTGAGATTACTGCGGTAATAGTTTGCAATAGTTTGCCTGGTGCTGTCATGTATTCAAATGTTAAAAACTGGCCCTCAAGATTTGGTTGCCCCTGATGAGTAGATCCACGTATACATCAGGTGATGCTATGTAAACCCTGCTCCCCAACTTAAAGCTATTAGTTAAGTACAGATAGCTACAATCAATTACTGGGGAAATAGAAAGAGGTGAAGTTTCAGTTACTGGACTGGAGGTCACAAGTAGTAACCACAAAGAAGGAGAGAGGAGAAAAAGAAGAAAGAAAGGTAGGAGGAGGAAGATGGCTAGGACAGAAGGTCTCCACTAAACACAATGTACCAGGAGCATGTGCCTGAATGAAACCCTGCCCCAGGACAGACTACTGGAGCAGAAGTAACCTGGATGAGATCCAAATATCAGGTATTTGGCTAATGCAGCTGGGAATTAACAGTCTAGCAAATAGAAATATAGATTAGGGGTAATCCCTCAGTAATTGTGCAGGAGATGATTAAATAATACATAGGACTCTCTATTGGTTATTAGGGGGGGTAGGCTTTTCAGGTCATATTAATAGAGTTTATCAAAGTCCATTGACAGAGTCTTTTTCTGAAACTCTGGTTCCTAGAATAAGAACGAAAAGGCTTAATTAAATGATGCAGGGTTCTACAAATCCTGTAGAACCTCCATGAGTATTTATGGAAACAACTTTATTAATAATTTGAATGGGCCTGGAGAAATGGCTTAGTTGATAACATACTTTACATGCAAAAGTAAGGACCCAAGTCTAGACATCATGAACTCCATGTCTCTTGACATGAAAGCTAAAATAAACTATGTTGAAGAGCCTTCTCCTGTTCCAAAGTGGACAGCTGCAGAGAGATATTCCTTCTAAGGTGAAAGATAAGTTATTGCTCCTGGTCCCTCCCACCACCAAGAAAGAAGCAAACATTTAGTAGGCCTATTTGGATTCTGGAGGCAGCACATTCCTCACTTGGGTGTGTTACTCAGGCCCATTTACCAAGTGACTTGGAAGGCTGCTAGCTTTGTGTGGGGCCTGGAACACAAGAAGGTTCTTCAACAGTTCCAGGCTGTTGCACAGGCTGCTCTACCACTTGAACCATATGACCCAGCAGACCCGATGGTACTTGAAGTATCAGTGGCAGATAGAGATGCTGTTTGGATGCTGACAGGCCCCTAAGGTACATCACAGAATAGACCTTTTGGGATTTTGGAGCAAAGCTCTAACATCATCTGTAGACAACTATTCTTCCTTGAAAACCAGCTCTTAGCCTGCTATTGGGCCTTAGTGGAAACTGAACATTTAACAATAGGAAACTGAGTTGCTATGTGACCTGAACTGCCCATCATGAGCTGGGTGTAATCAGACCATCCAAGTCATAAAGTAGGATGTGCACAGCAGCAGTCTATTGTCAAATAGAAGTGGTATATATGTGATCAGGCCTGAGCAGGTCCTGAAGTTGCTTAAATGCTTATGGTTTCTACTCCTATTATAATGCCATCTGCTGGCCAAGCATGTATCAATAGCCTCATCGGGTGTTCACTGTGTTCAGCTGACTGAAGAGGAGAAGACTAGGACCTGGTTAACTGATGGCTCTGTACATTATGCTTCTGACCAAGGAACTCATTCCACAGCCAGAGAAGTACAACAGTGGGCCCACAATCATGGAATCCACTGGTCTTACCATGTTCCCTATCATCAGATAGAAAAATGGAATGGCCTTTTGAAGATACAGTTACAGAGCCACTTAGGTGGCACTAGCATGGAAGTCTGGGGCAGAGTTCTTCAGAAGGCAGTATACACTTTGAATCAGCATCCAATATATGATGCAGTTTCTCCCATAGCCAGGATCCATGAGTCCAGGAATAAAGGGAATAGTTCCACTCACTATCACTCCTAGTAAACCTCTAGGAAAATCTTTGCTTCTTGTCCTCACAACTCTAGGTTCTGAGGGCCTAGGAGTTTTGGTTCCAGGGGGGTGAGTGCTCCTATCAGGAGCCACAACATTCCATTAAACTGGAAGCTCAGACTTCCCCCTGGTCATTTGGGGCTTCTACTGCCCTTAAATCAACAGGCTAAGAAAGGAAAAATAGTGTTAGGAGGGGTTATAGATCCAAGTTAGCATGGGGAAATTGGTTTGCCTCTCCTTAATGGAGCTAAGGATTATGTCTGAAGTATAGGAAATACCTTAGGGAGTCTCTTAGTACTATCATGTCCTGTTATTAAAGTCAATGGGAAAATACAACAGTCTAATCCAAGCAGGATAATAAAGGACACAGACCCATCAAGAATGAAGGTATGGATAGGATCAGAGGTGAGGCAGACACAACATCTGTCACAATAGCTGGAGTAACTGGGACCACCGGGACCTAGCCACATGGGAACTTGACCAGTCCAGTGGCATGGGTTCCTTCTGGTCTGTCTGGGCCAGTGCCCTGAGCAGACCTTTGATGCAAACTCCACAGAGAGTCCCATAATACCCATAGGAAGCTTTACTCCCAGGTTCTCTAATGGTTCCAGGATCACAGGATCCCAGAATCACACGATCATCCAGACAGCTTGACTAAGGGGTTCTGACACAACCAGGATCAAAGGAAGGACAAGCTTCAATCAGATATAGCCAAGGCAGGTAGAGACAACCAGATGGCACGGAGCAAGCTTAAGATAATAAGCAATAGAAACCAAGGTTACTTGGCATTATGAGAACCCAATTTTCCCACCATAGCAAGTCCTGGATACACCATCACACTGGAAAATCAAGATTCAGATCTAAAATCACTTCTCATGATGATGATAGAGGACTTTAAGAAGGACATAACTAACTCCCTCAAAGAAACACAAGAGAACACAGGTAAACAGCTAGAAGCCCTTAAAGAGGAAGCATACACACACACACACACACACACACACACACACACACACACACACACAAATCCTTGAAAGAATTATAGGAAAACACAATCAAACAGGCAAAGGAAATGAACAAAACCATCCATGATCTAAAAATGGAACTAGGAACAATAAAGAAATCACAAAAGGGGACAACCTTGGAACTAGAAAATCTAGGAAAGAGATCAGGAGTCATAGACGCAAGTATCACCCACAGAATTCAAGAAATACAATTGAGAATCTCAGGGGCAGAAGATACCATAGAAAACATTGACACAACAGTCAAAGAAAAAGCAAAGAGCTCCTAACCCCAAACATCCAGGAAATCCGGGACACAATGAGAAGACCAAACCTAAGGAAAACAGGTATAGAAGAAAGTGAAGACTCCCAACTTAAAGAGTCAGTAAAAATCTTCAACAAAATTATAGAAGAAAACTTCCCTAACCTAAGTAAAGAGATGTCCATGAACATACAAGCAACCTACAGAACTCCAAATAGACTGGACCAGAAAAAAAATTCCTCCTGTCATATAATAATCAAAACACCAAATGCACTAAACAAAGAAAGAGTTTTAAACACAGTAAGGGAAAAAGCCCAAGTAACATATAAGGGAAGACCTATCAGAATTACACCAGACTTCTTAACAGATACTATGAAAGCTAGAAGATCCTGGGAAGATGCCATACAGACTGAAAGAGAACACAAATGCCAGCCTAGGCTACTATACTCAGTAAAATTCTCAATTACTATACATGAAGAAACCAAGATATTCCATGACAGAACCAAATTTACATAGTATCTTTCCACAAATCCAGCCCTACAACAAATAATAGATGGAAACATCCAACACAAGGAGGGAAACTACACCCTAGAAAAAGCAAGAAAGCAATCTTCTTTCAACAAATTCAAAAGAAGCTAGCCACACAAACATTATTCCACCTGTGACAACAAAAATATCAGAAAGGAACACTGACTTTTCCTTAACATCACTTAACATCAGTGGAATCAATCACCCAATAAAAATAAACTAAGAGACTGAATACTTAATCAGGACCCAGCATTTTGCAGCATACATGAAACACACCTCAGTGACAAAGGCAGACACTACCTCCAAGTAAAAGTCTGGAAAAAAATTCCAAATATTCTGAAGGGTTCCTCAGTCTCCTATTTCCTGAGTTTGTCTGTTTCTATTCTTTCTGCTGGCCCTCAAGGCTTCAGTCCTTTTCCCTCACCCCAGACCAGATCAGGTTCCCCTCTCTTTCCCATTCCCCAATCCCATTCACTTTCCCTCCCAGATCCCTCCCTCCTTCCCCACTTGTAATTTCTTACTTTTTTCTCCCAAGTGGGACTGAGACATCCTCACTTGGGCACTTCATTTAGCTGACCTTTTTGAATGCTAAGAACTGTATTCTTGAGTATTCTGTATATCCTGTACTTTTTTTTCTTTGCTAATATCCACCTATTAGTGAGTACATACCATGCATGTCCTTTTAGGTCTGAGTTACCTCTCTCAGGATGATATTTTCTAGTTCCATCCATTTGCCTGTAAAACTCAGGATGTCCTCTTTCTTAATAGCTGAGTAGTACTTCATTGTGTAAATGAATCAGCTTCTGTATGCACTCTTCTGTCATGGGACATCTAGGCTGTTTCCAGCTTCTGGCTATCATAAATAAGGCCACTATGAACATAGTGGAAGATGTGCCCCTGCGGCATTGTGGGGCATCTTTTGGGTATATTCCCAAAAGTGGTATAGCTGGGTCTTCAGGTAAATCTATTTCCAATTTTCTGAGGAACCTCTAGATTATTTTCCAGGGTGGTTGCACCAGTTTGCAATTCCACCAGCACTAGAGGAGTGTTCCTCTTTCTCTACATCCTCTCCAACATGTGTAGTCACCTAAAGTATTGATCTTAGCTATTCTGATTGGTGTAAGGTGGAATCTCAGGGTCATTTTGACTTGTATTTCTCTGATCACTAAGGACTTTGAACATTTCTTTAGGTGCTTCTTAGTCGAGATTCTTCAGTTGTGAATTCTCGGTTTAGTTCCCAGGTTTGGTTGGGTTTTTTGTTTTTTTTGGTAATTAACGTCTTGAGTTTTTATATATTTGGGAGTCCTGGGAGGTAAGAAACTCTCAGGAATCAAAGAGAGGGACTTTAAATGAAATGCTGGACAGTAGGAAGAGGGAACTTACAGAGTCTACCTCTAGCAGGAAGACAGGGCATCAATTGAGGGACAGGGTTACCATTCCACAGTCACATCTCTGACCCATAATTGTTCTTGTAAGAAAATAATAGAGGGCTAATATCCAATGTATACAAAGAACTCAAGAAGTTAGTCTCCAGAGAACCAAATAACCCTATTAAAAAATGGGTTAAAGAGCTAAACAAAGAATTCTCTACTGATGAACACCGAATGGCTGAGAAACACCTAAAGAAATGTTCAACATCCTTAGTCATCAGGGAAATGCAAATCAAAACAACTCTGAGATTCCACCTCACACCAATCCGATTGGCTAGGATAAAAGACAGCTAGGTGACAGCAGATGCTGGAGAGGTTGTGGAGAAAGAGGAACACTCCTTCATTGCTGCTGGGATTGCAAACTGGTACAACCACTGTGGAAATCATTGTGGCGGTTCCTCTGGAAATTAGACATATTTCGACCAGAGGACCCTGCTATACCACTCCTGGGCATATACCAAGAAGATGCTCCAACATGTAATAAGGACACATGCTCCACCATGTTCATAGCAGCCTTATTTATAATAGCCAGAAACTGGAAACAACCCAGATGTCCCTCAACAGAAGAATGGATATAGAAACTGTGGTACATCTACACAATGGAGTACTACTCAGCTATTAAAAATAATGAATTTATGAAATTCTTAGGGAAATGGATGGATCTGGAGAGTATCATCCTGAGTGAGGTAACTCAATCACAAAAGAACACACATGGTATACATTCTCTGATAAGTGGTTATTAGCCCAGAAGTTTGGAATACAGGAAGAACAACCCATATGCCACAAGAAACTTAAGAAGAAGGAAGACCAAAATGTGGACATTTCATTCCTTCTTAAAAGGGGGAACCAAATACCCATGGAAGGAGTGGCAGAGATTAACTATGGAGCAGAGACTGAAGGAAGGACAAGCCAGCCTAAATATAGCTATCTCCTGAGAGGCTCTGACAATACCTGACTAATACAGATGTAGAGGCTCACAGCCATTCATTGAACTGAGTACACGGTCCCCAATGAAGGAGTTAGAGAAA